>JANIIA010000190.1:8758282-8777054 GCA_027478495.1 Erythroxylum alaternifolium
ATTTTAATAATCATTAATGAAAGATATAAAAGAATATGCTGAGAATATTTCTTTTTGGTGTGAAAAATAGAGTTGTGAGTTGGAGTTAAAAGTACCGTAGCATCTCTAAAATAGAGGAAACTTTACTCTATTTTGGAGGAATGAGTTAGAGATGGCTTTAAAGACTTAGCCAACTCTGTTTCAAAGGTTAAAAGTGTTAGAATAACATCTGAAAGTCCACAAACAAGAGTATCGCCTCACTACCGTTTGAGACATTTAATTAAACAGGTTCTGTGTATTCGGTTTTATGATGTTTTTGAGGCAGTAGTAACAAGGAATCAAATTATATATATGTAACAAAAAATATTTATTGATGTCTCATAACAAATTTTACACAAAATGAGGTCTAGCAAGAGACAAAAACAACCAATTTTCCAACCTACAGCGCATATATATAAGTAACAGTTTTGGATAAGATCCAGCAAATTTTTCATCAACCATTATATCTTTCATGCTAAATTTATCCTAATTTTAAATATGTAGATGATTGAAATATTATGACCCTTTTAAATATTCAAATTACGACAACTTACAACTAATGTAATCAACAAACCGACATAACCGAAAGTAATCGCCATTTTGTAACTGTCAAGACTAGACGCTGAAATGGTCTTTAGCTTGTCTCGAACCTGAATTTCCAGTTGACGCAATGCCACAATCATTCTATTTTTGAATATGACTATCTTATGCCGAAATGGACAGCTTGCACACTTTTCTAGCTTTTAGTGACTTAGCAATTACTTGGATAGCTTTGTTATGTCAAAATTTTGCCAAAATAGTCACATGCATGTTGCCAAAGTTTTGCAACATTGGTGTCTGTCAAATATCGGAAAGAAGGTTTTAAAAACCTCCCCCATCAAAAGAAAGTCGATGTCTTCATTGATAAACAATATGCCAAATCTGTCCAACTTTTTTGTCATTGACTGCTTTCTTCCAAAGTTGGCCAATGAGTCACCTTTTACCCAAAAGTTTAATATCCGTGCATCCCATTTCGTCAAGGTTTTGAGGTGGTAGCTTCTGCTACTAACTTTAAAACTTTAACAAACAACAAACCTCTTTGCTACCGATGGAACAATCAAATATGAGACTACGCTTCCATTTGCAACCCTTTATCACTACTGAAGGAAGTTTATGTGAGCCCCTCTCGACTCTCCTCAACATACAACTATCTTATTTACTCATCAAACTTCGTAGAAGTCCCACTTATAGGAGCCTTTTCCACCATCAATGGATTGACAATTGCTACTTCACTGTTGACCTCCTCCTCGACCAGTAATGAATTTAACTTCATTTTTTCTTAGACACTCTCTTGTATAATGTGATCCACTGCATATAAAGAAAGTAACCTTTTGTTAAGTAGAACTTTGAGAGGTTTGTATGTTTTTGTCTTTCTTATTTTGTGCAACAAAATTTTCTCCAAAAACTTTGCCATTCTCATTATCTTTGGAAACTTTTTCCTTATCTTTAGTCAACCGTAAATCCACTAATCGATTAACAGGAGCAATGGAAACTGGGAGGTCTTGAACACATTGCCTTCATGGTTGAATTTATGCCTAAGATTAAAGTCTTAATAGGAAATTGAATCGCTTGTCTTCTTCCGACATGTTGTGAATATCCAACATCAAAGAGCTAAATGCCTTGACATAATTTATGACTGTTTCGTCATGATGCAACTTCCCCAAAGCTTCCATTATAATCTATCTAGGATGTGTTACAAAGCAAGATCTGATCCTTTAGTTCCTGCACTAGCACATCCCATGTATCAATATGGACAACCCATATTTAGATCATCATCCATCTTTACACGCCACCATAACTTGACATCACTAACCAAGTATATGTTAGTCAGCATCACTTTATGTCCTTTCAGCACTCTTGCTACCAAAAAATATTAGTCCATTCCTTGTAAGTAGTTCCCCAACATTTTAGCATATCGAACACCATCAAAATGCTTTAGTTCCTGGACTTTAAATCTTGTCCAATTCCCTTCGTTGTGTTAGATAACATTGATTCAAAGAAGTGCCAATGCATCAGACACTCTACTATTTCCCTCTCTTGAAATATCATATGGTCGTTTATGGATGTGTTCCAATGATTGAATTATAGAATTCAATCGAGCAGCTATAGTGAAGCCCTCCTTTTTGTAACTAGTTCAAAAATTTGCTCCAACTGAGTCATCATGTCCTTCAATCTCTTGTGTTCTCTTGAAAATTATGTTCCGATACCAATTGTCATAGGGGTGTTTTAAGGCTAGAAAAATTCCTTCAATTCCCTTATGTTGCAATTTAGTCTCACAACTAAGTTCTTAAGAAATTCCAGTAAACAACTTAGGTGCACTTCACTTAATCAATATGTCAAACATATTTTAGGTACTCCTTTTAAGCATTTCATCAAACATTTGCTCTTTAGAGACTTCACCAACTCTCTTTAAAAGGTCAAAATTGTAGGAATAAGGTCTGGATATTCACAAACACAACTTAACGTATAGACGTCTCACTTCACTGTTTGAGACATTTCATCGAACATTTTACGTGCATTCAATTTTATAGTATTTTTGGGCAGCAAATAACAAGGAATTAGATCATATATGTGTAAAACACATTTATTGATGTCTCATAAAAAGGGTTACACAAAATGAGGTATAGAAAGAGGCAAAATCAACCCATTTTCTAGCCTACAACACACACTCACACAAATATATATAAGCAACAATTTTGGATAAGTTTCAACAATTTTTTTACCAACCATCATGTCTTTTCATGTTAAACTTTATCCTAAATTTAAAATTGCTAATGTTTTAAATATTATGATTCTTTCAAACATTCAGATTAGGACAAACAAGTTACTTAACATAATCGACAAACTAACATAATTGAAAATAACCGTCATTCCATAACTGCTATTTTGTGACTATCACGACTAAAAGTTAAAGTGGTCTTTAGCTTGTCCCAAACCTAAAATTTTCAACTGCTATGATGCCACGATCATTATATTTTCAAATATGGCTGTATTTTATCGAAATGGACAGCTTGCACACATTTTAGCTTTTAGTGACTTAAGCAATTTTCTACTCTTGCAAAAACATGCCACCATCATATTGTCAAAGTTGTGCAACATTGATGTCTATCAAACGTTGAAAAGAAGGTCTCACACTTATCCTCTTTATTATCAACTTTCAAATCCTTTTTTATTTTTCTTTATATTAAGTAAAACTTAACATTTCAAATATTTATTTGAGATTGAATTAATTTAATTTAATATTTATTTATCCAAAAAGGACCTTAGCAAAATCAAAGAGTTTGATTAGGTAGTAATAAGGAAGGCAATGAATTGGGTTGGATTCAGGCCTGGACTGTAAGTTCAGTTTTGAGCTCAGTCTTGAAGCCTAATAAGGTCTTAGACTTTAGGCTTGAACTCGAGTCCAATCGAGTTTTTTTTAAGAAATTAAATAATATTGATTAAAGATAAAGGAGCAATACAAAATTTGGGGGAGACAAAAGACTTACCCATCAACCAAAAACGACAACGTCACACACAAGTAACCAGCCTCACAAAAACCTTAATGCTTCAATGCACAAATTAAAACCTATCGTTGAGATCAAAATGGGAAAACGAAATCCCAATTCCCACAATTCTTCTTCTAACTTTTCCCAATTAGAGTTGGAGTATCAGCGATCTCCACTCTCTTGAGGCGTTGAAAATGAGTTTAGAGACAGATCAGGTGAATGTCCAAACGATTAAGTTTCTGCCTAGCCTTGTACCATGAACACTCCGGCCTATCCTTTGGTGAATAAAAGGTAAGATAGATTCTACATAAACCCATGTTTCTCTTTTTCGTATTTCACACTTAAATCTGACCGATGCAAGATGGTTGAAGCTTCCCTTCTTGTCTTTTTATGTACCAGGACATTGGTTGAGTGTCCCGAACACTATTTCCAACCCCGATGATATTTCCCTTTCTTCAGCTGAATGGTAAGTCCCCCTTCTAGTGCCTTCCATATTATCAAGAAATATTAGTTTTGAAAAACTTTCTGTTACTTTTGGTATGCATGTTTCTCTGGTCCAAAGTTCGTTTAAGCTCGATTAAATTTAATTTTTTAAAGTTAAAAACATTATTTTAGATAAAAATTTTAGACTTTAGGTTTGATCAAGTTGAGTAATCCAAGTTTAAGTCTGGTCTAAAGTTTAGAAAAAAAAACTCAAACCTATATCTAAACCCCAGTAACTCAGTAAATTATGTTAACTTTGAGCTAGAATGGGCTAGATTGACCATTTTTGCTATGAGTAGGTAGTTGAGAGCTTAAAAATATGGTGGGTCTCTAGAATTTATATGGGATTTATTACTAAATTATTTGGCTGTTCTTGGAGTGTTAATAGCCATAATTTCATATTACTTTTCTGTTTTTTGCCTTTTCTTACAAAGAATGTGAGAATTTTTTTAAATAAAATTCAAAATATTTAATTATTACAGTAACATGAAACATCCGAATAAAACAAAAAACCTGCGAAGAAGAACAGAGTTAGAAAAAGAAAGAACAGAGAAAAGCACAAATATTTAAAAAATTGAAAAGCACTCGTAGCGGCTTTGCTGTTGTGTTGCTGTGACAGCGTGCGTACGTGCCTCTCCGTAATGTCCCGTGTCTCTCTGCTTCTTCTTCTTCTTCTTCTTCTTCTTCGTCCTTGGAACTCTCTCTTTTCCATCCCTTCGATATCGCTCTGAACCTCATCCCCTTGCGTCACCTGGTAAACCAACACTTTGTTCTCATTCATTGTTTTTCCTTTTCTTCTTTCTAATTTCTTCCGTTTTCCTCACTATGTTACCAATTTTTCTATGATGGGTTGGAGATGAAGTTGGTTCTTTTTCGTCATCTTCTTCATGTTCAATTTGTATTTCCGTAATATACATTTGGTTGTTTTCTTCTTCTTTTGTGTTTTTTCGTGATGACAGGTGGTTTGAATTGTTAAAGATTCAACATTTCTGTGATCTCTTGGTGATTTGTGTTCTAATTTGTTGAAATGGCACTGTAATTATTGATTCTTGGAGATTTGAGATCTGGGTTTTGATTTATATGTTGAAATTCTCGAATCTTTTTCTTTTTTGTGTGGACATCTTCATATTAGTATAAGCTCATTGACGACCCTATTGTTTTTGCACCTCCTTGTGTCCTTTTATGTTCTTCAGATTGGAGAATAAGGCAAAGAGGGCGGCAGGAGCTGCGATTGTTGGCGCCGTTAGTTGAAAATAAGTTTCCAACTTTGAGGCTTCTGAATTGTTCAAAAATTCCGACCTTTTCCCTCTTCCATAGATTCCCAGAAGAGACACTTTCCCCAGAATCTTTCTTTTGCTTTTCCTGAGCTGGATTTCCACATAAAACAAAAGAATATCCACATTTCTACACCTTTTAGTACTCTTAGATAAACAAAAGCAAAAACACCAACAAACAATGGTAGAGTAAGAAGCAAATGTAAAAGTTTCATGGCATCTCTCCACTAGGAGTTGTTATTTCATGGAGGGGAGATGCTCTGGAGTGCCTCGTTGTTAGGAGCAACCGTGGGACATGATTGAACAGTTTATCAATTTTGTTATCCGCCCTCCCAGGTACCTATTGGCGAATTTTTTCCTCTTTACTTTATCTGACTCTCTCTCTCTGATTCTTGGCTTTCTTGTTTTTACTGTTCTGGATGTATAGGGCAGACTATAATCCAGATCTTTATTTGTGGGAGAGGGATTTCACTCTCGCAGGCAGAACATACAAGAGAATAGACTTGGAGGCAAGTATGGACATGTTTTGACGTCCGTTTGCACTCTTTAATTCCTTCCCTCCGTAATTTCCTACTTTCAATTATCTGCACTTTCGTGATGGTATTTAATTATACTGCTTTATGTTTTTTGTTTTTGGCTTAACTCCTGCAGCTTAAAAACGAAAGAGGCCACACCTTACAATGCAGCCATTACGTACCTTCACATTTCCCTGAAGATACTCCTCTTCCTTGCGTTATATATTGTCATGGAAATAGGTAGAAACTAGTCGTGCTCTTCTCCATTTGGATAAACTTCAACTTATAAAATTTAGAACAGTAAATACAGTAAATATAAAATTAACTGCAAACTGGATTTGTATAACATTTGTTAGGGGTTCTGCCTGTATTTTAGGCTTATATTCTTTCCTTGCTTTTAATTATGTAAAAATTTTGAAGTTTGTTTCAACTTTCTTTAAGAGAGAGTTCTTATTCTAAATAAAGGTGGAAACTCACTCAGTTTTGACCATATACGTAATGCAGTGGTTGTAGAGCAGATGCAAACGAAGCTGCAGTAGTTCTTCTTCCATCAAATATCACTTGTTTCACCCTTGATTTTTCCGGTTCTGGTTTGTCTGATGGTGACTATGTCAGCCTTGGTTGGCATGAGGTATGCAACCATATTTGGCTTTAAATAGTCTCTTGTAACTAGCTTTTACTTTCTTGTGACTTAAATGCTTTGTCCCATTTCCTTCGTTCTTTAAATGGCAGAAAGAGGACCTCAAAGTTGTAGTTTCATATCTAAGAAGCAACAAACAGATATCACGTATAGGGCTTTGGGGACGATCCATGGGTGCAGTCACTAGGTGCTTTATCATAACTATGCTGTTTTCTTTTACTGTTGTTATTGTTTCTTATACTAGGTTGTTATGTTAATTTTCAATTGCAGCTTCAGTAAAATGTTGAGTGACATATTTATGACATAATGCAGCCTTCTTTATGGAGCAGAAGACCCATCCATAGCTGGAATGGTTTTGGATAGTGCCTTTTCAAATTTATTTGACCTAATGATGGAACTTGTTGATGTTTACAAAATTCGGCTTCCAAAATTCACAGTATGTCTGGCCTCCATACCTCTCCTTCCTTTTTCCTTAGCCCAGGAGAGTCTAGTGTTATGTATATGATCTTGGAAAGGATGAGAACATCAATGTGATTCTTGTGCCTGGGGTTATATCTTTGATTTTTTATTTTCATGTGCTTATTTGATCACTTGATATGTAAGCATTTATGTTTTGTTGGGTTACTCTGCGGGTATTCTCTAGGTGGATACAATTTGAATCGTATATTATCTAGAAACGACACTCTAGCAGTAACTGTTTAGCTTTGTAAGCCTCTAAAATTTGCACCATTGTTTATTCTATCAGATTTGCTGTTCAAGTAGTTGGTTTGAGTATACTTATGGTGTAGTCCTTGATAATTTGCTCAGTTGCCTATATAACTAATCATTCTTGCATGTGATTTAAGCTTAGAGAAAAAGAAGTTTGCTGGCGATCCAGGATCTAAAGTTAGAATTTTCCAGTTTAACTTCTTGTTTAGTCCTTGGTTAAAATGAAAACTTTCTTAACTTTGCTTGTAATCAGGTTAAGGTGGCAGTGCAATACATGCGGCGAGTAATTATGAAGAAAGCAAATTTTGATATCATGGATCTAAACTGTGTAAAGGTTTGTTCCTCTTTTACTTCATCAATGCTGATTTGTAGCTAGGAGATATAATCATCTAGACCAGCAAAGACTTGGATTTATCTGTTGAGTTGTAAACAAGTGGCTTCTGATTGTAGAACTTATCTTGACAATGATTATCTGATATTGCACTAAGTATGACAATCTAGATTGATGCATTTTATTTATTGTTTGGAGCAATATTTCATTCTCTATGACATGCAGGTTGCACCCAAATCATTCATTCCTGCTTTATTTGGGCATGGTAGTGAGGACAAGTTCATCCAATCCCATCACTCTGACATCATCTTTAAGTCCTATGTGGTAATTTTCCTTTCTAAAGATCTTTTACTTTTCTTAAATTAGTGAAAATCTGAAGATATAACCACGTATATGGTTTGTACAGGGGGACAAAAATTTGATAAAATTTGATGGTGATCACAATTCCTCCAGGCCACAGTTCTTTTATGATTCAGTTTCCATTTTCTTCTTAAATGTACTTCATCCTCCTCGAAGTTCTATTTTCTCAACTAAGATGGAGAAGTATTATAATCAAAGAGATTTGAAGGTCAACACTGGCATGGATGAGGTGACTTTTTCTTCTCTAACAAAACAGTGTAATTTTAATTGGTGTTTATAAGGGTAAATGAAAAGGAACAGTTGAAGATAAACTAGTGAAAAGTGCATGAAAAAGAAGACAGATATTTGTATATTGTACATGTTTGAAAATCTTGAAATTGGGCCAAAAACGAAATTAAAAATCAAACAACATAGTCCTGTAGAACCTTTTCTCTGCATGTAGATGCATTATGGTTCCTTGTGTCAGACTAGCATTATTATTGGTGTCTATATTAAAGTTAAATCTTCTCCAGAAGAACTTGTTTAAGTTGATGTCTGACATGCATTTTGCAAAAGTGGTGTAATTTTCTACCGTTCTGTCAAGCTCTTCAATCGAAGTGTAATGAGTGATGTTAATTTTATAAGGTAATATTGTTAACTCAATGCTTCATTTCAAAACCAATGGTTACTTATGTAAAGTGCTGCTCACAGATGTGGTGTCTGAAATCCCTTATTATGCTAGAACGACTAGCTATTAACTTGTCCTAGGTGTGTTTCCTTAATTTCCCCTTCAAAGAATGTCAACCTAGAACTTACAAGCCTTGACCTTGTTGTTTTTCTTAGAGCCTCTTGTATCAGATAATAACAGGCCTTCGTTCGTCCTGCATTGATGCTGCAAGTTCATCTTGTGCTCCTCCAAGTATCCTGACTGAAAAACCTGTAAGCGAACTTCTCTGTGAGGTTGTCCCAGATGCCTGTGTAACAGTATGTATCTTTTCATTCATGTACACATACTTCTTATTTGTTGGATCTTTGACCTAAATAAATTTAGAGTTTGTTGGTTGATGCAGCACTCCTTGGACGAAGAGCATATGATTCGCTCGGAGGAGCCTTCAAATTTTCAGGTGATATTAATTGTTACTGTGAAATTGAAAGTAGAGAAAAGGAAGGAGAGAATTTAGACAAAGTTTTATGTGGTTTGGCTGTAAAAGCTATATCCGCTTACACACAGCCTGCTGCATCTTTACTAGGGTTTTGCATGTGTTGAACAGTACAAGAAATCCCTTTTTATCGGATGAAATACACATCTCATTAAAATTATATTTATGCTGAGGAGCATGCATATAATATTTCTATATTAAATCCTAAATCTCAAAGACATTCAACAAGTACTAGCATGAAGTTCAATGGGATTAGGTCTTATATATAAGAAACAGAGATTGTACGATAAATTAGGCTTTCGTTTGGATATCCTCTGTGTTGCTCATCATAAAATATGACTATAAGTCAAATGAATTGTGACCATGAGTTTGCAGAGAGATGAACTTACCATTTTATTAGCTTGATTGGCTGTGATCATGGCCTAAAGAGGCATGTTTTGCCTGCATTGCTAATACAAAACACATTTAATTGTAGAGGACGATTTGGTCTCCCAACCATCTTTGCCAAATCGTCATCTTTGACAAGCACTATGGCTTTGGTTTTAGAAAACTTGGTGACTTCACATCTGTATGTGAATCTCAATTGATATTTGTTGCCCTCAATGGTCTCATTTCACACTTAAGAATAGATCTTATACCAGTTGTTTGCCACTTAATTAGCTCATAAGTGATGGTGGAGTGGCGACAACAGTGGTATTATAGACATAATTTAGATAAACTTTTTGATCCAAAATTGATTACTTAGAGGGAAAAAAAGCACGAATTTCTTTAGAATATGTCTTGAGCTTTTTATCTTGTGACACACAAAGGAGAATGCCAAGGAGTAAAACCTTGCCGCTCAACTTATAATAATCTCTTAAAGTGATTCTGGAAACACCAAATCAAATAAACTTTTGCTTGGAATGTGAATTGCTGTAACTTGTGTGTCATGTAAATGGCTTTTTAGATGACATGTATAATAAGTGAATGGGAAAACATGGATTTCATTGGAGGCTCTGATGGAGAACTGTGTTGTAGATACTCTTCTTAATTTCAATTGGAACCAAAACCATTGATGAACTGAGTCTGGAGTCATCATAGAATTCATTTAACCAGTTTCGAAATTTTGATTTGCTTACCACAGCTCTCTTACTCGGGTTTCGAATCAAGCTGCTACTTAATTTTTTTTTCACTAAATAATTAACTGATCCTTCTACAGCATTTTAAAGGAGCCAGCACACAATTCCAATTTGCTTTAATATTCTACTTTTCGTTGGTCTTGGGATTCCAAGAGGACAGTTGCTATTATTTGAGTAGCAAATGACAAATAACATATTGTTTCATATGGAGTTCTCTATAATTATGGATATCAGGATAAACTAAACGGAGCAAGTGAGGAATGTTGCTCATATACAAGCTCAAACAGAGAGAGTTGGGGAAGATGTTCTTCCATAGGAGGCAGTGATGATGAATCTTTTGCTGAATGCAATGGTGGTGACAACAGCCATGAGGTCTGGCTCTCTCTCTCTCTAGCTAGCTTGTGTTGAGTTTCACTATAAAAATGGTATGCCCAAGGGCTTCGGACACTTGCACTTTCATACCCTTTTGTTGTGCCTATTAATAATAGTTGAATGCTTTTAGGGAATCATGAATCATAATAACCAGGATAGTAGGTTATGTTGATGCACGAACTCACTTGCACTGTCTCATTCATGATCTTGTGCTTTTCTTCTGTAAATAGATGGCTCTAAAAGTGCTTGCAACACCTTTACGAACTGTGCAACATATATCTCCAGACATCGTAAAAGAGAAGAAAAAGAAAAAGAAAGATGCAGTATCTGCAAAGACACTCAAAGGTGAGAAACTTGAAAAACTTGAGGCCTTCAGCAAGCGGTTGCGCGATTGCTTTCCGAGGCGAGTAAACCATCAGAGACATAACTCTTCGTGAGTATGAGTGAGGCATTCCTGTGGAGCTATTTTTATTCTTGTAGCAGCTTATCCACACTTTTCACATTTGTAGCTTGTAGGCATTTGTTTTCCTAAGGTCTGGTGCTGCATCGTTGCCTTCTCCAACTGTATATGTTTGGCTTGGCACACACCTGAATCAGTGCGTGTTTGTGTAATATCCTATACTCGCAGCAGTGCTTGTTAGCTAAAATGTTGTCCTAAGCTGGAGGATTTGTCATTTATTTAAGCCTTTGTAAAGCTATGCTTACATGCTTTTTGGTCAACTCTATGGCTTAGCAGCTCGTGTAGCCATAAATGCATCACTAGACGAATCCAATCAAAACTTCATAATCTTTCTAATTAACTGATTCATGAGTCTTGCCGTTGTTGAAATGAATAGGGGCTAGCAACCAACAATTTCTTATTCTCAGCAACTTCCAGCCACAAATTTTACCATTGTCCCTCATTTAAAATCTCTTGAAATAACAGAGCAGTCATCAGTTAACACAATCTTTAAATAAACAAACCACTACCGATTCACAAAGTTCTGGACATGTACCAGGCATCTAAGAAGGTTTTATGTGAAATTACAGAGACATCTTTCCCGGAACCTAATTATCTCAAACAGCTAACACTAACAGGTTCTACAATCTGATTAAAAGTTCATCCTTTTACAGGCATGGCAAGATGGTGGTCAATAAGAGCAAATACCATGCTGCACGGAAATATACAAATCTGTGCCTGAAATCTTCTCCATCTAATCATTATGCCCCATAGATAATCCAGATGAAGGGCTCTCTAATCAGGTAGACAGTGCGGTCTATACGATGCATTTAAGCTCGACTCCAGGATCTGGTGTGTGAGCGCCATCTCTGGCTTATCATAAGCTACTCCTATGCTTATGCGCTGTTTCTTCATTGATCTCTCGAGTTTAGGGCTCTCACCTGGAGAACCAACATTACCACGTGAATCAGGAGTCAATGGTTCATGTTGAGATGAGAATGATTCATCAACGGAAAGGCTCTTAGCTGCAGTTCGTTCCTTGGAAGCCTTTTCTTGGAAGGGTAACTCAGAAGTAGGGGCAGGTGTAGCTGGGTCGTTCTTGTCAGATTCTGGACAGTTGTCACCTGACACTGGGCCAGAAACCCCTGAGCCAGGAGCCTCTGCAAGGACACCACTAAGTCGTTGTTGCTCCTCAATTATCTTCTTCAGATACTTACCCTGGGCTTCAATACGTAATTGTAGCTGCCTCTGTACCTGTCCACAAAGCATCCAATTTTGATTGCTAATTATATAACCAACGGTATAACCAATAATACCTACATTCTGATATTATGACTTACAATCAATATGGAAATCTGCCTACAGGTAGAACTATAACTGAAGTAACATAATGTACCATAGGCCATTAAACAGCCTAAATCCCGTAACTAATGCAAGTAAGCCAATTTATTTTCCGAATGTATGATTGATATGTTACTTGCCTTCCCTTTACTGTTGACTGTTAAGCATGTACCTTAGGCCTTTTCCTATACTTGTCCAACATGTGAGAACTTCAGAAAAAGTAACAGCACCTTGACCAAGAAAATACTAAAGACCATATGACAACTGAAATGTGGATATTAATGAAATCCCTGGATTTTTTCAAATTGACCTGGTTGGAAGGAGGATTGACAATACTTTAGGATATTAAAATCCCTGAAAAATGAGGAAATGCAATAAACTACATAATTCTACTAAGACCCACTTGGTCCACTAAAGTAACAAAATAAAGAAATATTGTTCTATGAATAATTTTCGCCTTTTCATTTAAAATGCTAAAAACTTTGATTATTAAACCAAACATAAAAGATAAGCAAATACGGAAAAATTTGAGCAGGAGAAGCAATGTCAAATCTCACCAAAATCCCTATAGCTATTTCAAATGGTTCTTGACTAATTTAACCTTTTCCCCCCAGTCAAGTAGAACAGCATAAGCTCAAGCTGATAACTGAAGAGTCCTTGTAAAAGAAACACTAGTTATTGCTCAATAATAGGGATGGAAATTGGCCCGAAGCCTGGTCAGGTTGCTACCAAAACGATGTCGTTTTGGTGGAGAGGTTCAGGCCGGCATTCAGTCCCAAGCCCGGCTGAAAGTTCAGTCAACCCGTGTCTGGCAAGTTAATTTTAGTCCAGTCCAGGACTGCAGGCTGGACCGGGCCAGGCTCTAGTTGCCATTCCTACTCAATAGTATGTTAAACATGAATGCAAACGAGTAGACATGCCTCCAATTGCTCATGCAAACGCTTTTGCACTTCCATCTGCAGCTTGAGTGCTTCCGTAATTTGCATTCCGCTGAGAAAAGACAGAAGGAAGAAAATCAACAATCAAATCCCAAATTGATCAGACAGAAGTACCCTGGATCAGACTTTAAAGAGTTTTGGGCATGTGTAAATGAACTCAGAAATGGATAACATATTCCTGTTTTTTCGCTTGTATATCCGTTCAAAACTTCCAAGTTTTTGCACATTATCTATTTAAAACAGGTGATTAAGAACAGAAGAAAAGGCAAGGCAAATGCACTTACGATGAACCATCCAGTGTGGAGAGCACATCGCCAGTTTCTTTCTTGTCAGCTTTTTTCCCTTGCATTATCATTTTATGTTCGGATCAGAAAACAAAAGTCTGTGCAGTATCTTCTAACATACAATAAGAGCACGTGTGCTGTATTGGTTATTTATCTTAAGAATTCATGTGAAATTTTTGTAAAATGCTGTAAATAATTCACTTGAAAGGGGCTAAATCATGACAATTTCGAGTTAGATAACATCATATGTTGTCAATATTTTGTTTCTAATTTCTCTCTATAACTTCATGTCATGTTATTCATCTTGTTTAGCTAAGACCAACATTGCCTCCTAGCATGTCCGTCCACCTCTACATGCCCACAAATAAGTAAGAGTGACTGGCACATGGACTTACCATCAGATGAGGAGTCGGGAAGGTATTTTGCAAGTCTATATTTCTGGAAGCATCATGAGAGCGAAGTCAGAAGAACTAATGGAGGAGTATAAGTGCTAGAACCTTAACTGGCATTTCCAGAGAATTCAAGAGGAAAAAGGGGATAATATATTTAATGATATAAGACGAGTATTATAATTAGAAAACCTGTAAATGGCTTTTGACATGGTATATGGTTAAACCTTGTACACCCATGACTCTAAGAACACCTTTTGGTGTAGCACCTGGAAAAGGAAAAATAAAAAAAGAAAAGAAAATGAAGTATCTACAGTTATATTCATATTATTTGGTAATTTTCTCAACTAAAATTTAGAATATCCATGTCAAAAAGGTATATCATCTAGACATCTCTTCTGTGAAATTTCGTAATTATTTTTATTTTTAAGAGTAGTATTTTATATATAAGAAGATTCATATCTTAACCTAAAACCTTAAGGCAATGATTTATGAATCCTTTCTCATATGTAAACCATTATATTTTTTTGCTCACTTCCAACTTGGAATTTATTAGTTATTTTAACATCTTCCCATTGCATGCAGATAACTATATTTTACTTCCTATGGAGTTCTGATACACTTCAAATCATAAACTGACTACTTCAACAATAAAAGAAGTTTGGGTATACAAGCAGTGTGTTGAGTTCCCGGGTTATACACTTCAAATCATAAACTGACTACTTCAACAATACAAGAAGTTTGGGTATACAAGCAGTGTGTTGAGTTCCCGGGTTCATAATTTTAGCACAGGAATACTGTAAACACACTTATGGAGAATTGCAAGTCTCTCCATTCATGCCTCTACGCCAGTGTGCATCCATGTTTGTGGGTGGAAAAGCAACACCGTTAGATTTTCTTGCTGTTAGCCACAACTTGACAGTTGAATGCTTATCTAGTGGAGGTGGAATGAATTAACCACAGGGAAAAAAAGAAAAACTAGGTTTTCGTGTTCACTGTCATAACTCAAGTATTAAACTGCTAAGAAATTCCACAGAAATTAACAATATATAATCTAACAGGTATAAAAGGCCAGCAAGAACCATAACCATGTAAAGTTATGTATAAAGAACTGAATAACATGGATGAAACATGTAAAAAGGAGAAACTGAATTTTGTAGCATAACTACATTAACTTATTGGCACTTCTCAACCATGGAAGAGGAGCTTCTGACGAATCTTAAAAATGAGACCTACTCTGGTCAACAAACTTAAAAATTCAAATCAAGAGCAAAAAAAGTGCTTGAGAAGACTCACGGTCTGGCCCACCAAGTTGAGCCACCGCATCAACAAAGCGTTCATGAAGTTCATGAGTCCAACGTAGTCGTTGCTTTGAAGCAAGAGTAGGATTGTTGCTGAGATCACATCCTCCACTGACAGGGTCCATTTCAAGAGCACCACAATCTAAATGCTGACCATGCACTAATGAGTTTTGACCAACCAAACTCGAACTAGGAACACCCTTTGGCTGAAACATTTGAATTCGTCTGTATGCAAACAACTTGAATTCAACCAGAAGCAGAAAGAAAAATCAGAAGATTTGTCATGAACAAACCATCTTCTATGACAATCAAAGAGAACTAGAGAAAGATGAGATCGGCGCAATTAATCAGAATTATAGATATCTCAGCCAAAGCTGGCGTCAGAAGAAAGTTGCAGCAATTACATATCTTCAAGCAACGTTTTAAAGAACCTTTCCTAATGACCAAACACTATAAACTTGATGCACGTGACATCAAGATACAACCAAATATAAAAGCTGATTCTTAATACTTAAACACAGATTGGACTTGGGACTAACAAGAACTAGGTGATGGTCAAAATGGTAACACGAAAAGACATTAGCAGCATAATTGAGGAGTAGCAGCAATACCAGTAAAAATAAAATTTAATGTACTAAAAGTATCTAAGTCCACACAAAAAATTCTCATTAATATCATTATGAGCCTAACCTCCCAACGCTTCAAATATCGGACAACTAACGATTATACCCCAAGTAAACTACTTTATCATCACTAACAATCACGTGATACATAAAACAAAAATGAACTAAATATCACGCAAGTGACTCACAAGCCCGAACAACTTGCTGAAATTAGGGTTTGAGAAAACCAGAAACTGAAAAACGAAGAGGGCTAGAAACAGCAATAACGCGAAACCATATATCCAAAAAAAAAAAAACTTAAAAGAAGCAACAAGTGGGACATGAAATTCAAACTAAACAAGCGAAAGCATAGAAAAAGTCAAATGATCACGAAGAAAAAGAGAAAACCCAGAAAACGAACAGGAATCTAAAGTACATACCAGCCAGAATTAGATCTATATCTACAGGTCGCAGTGTCCCCCGAGAATCTCGGGGTCTTCTTCCTTCCTTAACGTACTCTCCTTTTTCTTTGTCTACACTTCCACAATCAGTACCAAATTAAACACGCGGAATTCAGAAAATTACAATCAAACGGGATTCTCAAATTACAGGTTGAAAGATACTTTCGATTACTAAACAGGAAAATTTGAACAAGAAAAGAAAAGAACAAGTCTGTTTTACGTAAGAAACTTGGGGGAGAGAGAGACAAGTGTCAATGAACAACGTTTGTCTTTGTTGTTATAATTTGTTGAGCTGTTAATTTAACTGTTTTTTTAAGAAAAAGAAAAACAGAAGACAGGAAAACAAATGTAAGAGACAAAGCGTCCAAATCAATATGAGCTAGTGAGTAGTATATTCACATAATTAAAATAAAAAATTATTAATATATTTAAAATAGACATTGAAATTTTAACCGTAACGTCAATGTCAACGACAACGACAACGTATTTGGTACATAAAATTTTTCATTTTGCGAGAATCTGCAGAGAGTCATAATATATGTACCTACTTTATAATCATAAAGAAACAACTTTATTGGTTATTCAAAGCAATCAACATGGCAATAAGTTGAATGACTTAATTGGTTTTAACTCTTCACTTAAGACTCTTTTTTGTAGAAGATCTTGAGTTTCAGTTACCAAAAAGAGAGAAAGAGGAGAAATTTTTTCAGTTGATAATCCTCTATTTTTTGGGCATGTTCTTTGGTCAGATCAATTACAGACGTATCGCTTCCAACGACAGTGTGAGAGTTGAAACTACTAGGGATCTTGATGCTAAGCAAGGCCAGTGATCAATCAACAGCTGAGCTGAGATACCTAATATATCCAAAAAAAGAAATCGTTTTAATTTTAAAATTTATAAATTTATAAATTAAAACGATAGTATTTTAGAAAATTATTTTAAAATAATGTTATTTTGAACTAGAAAATCATGTCGTTGAGATTAGATATCAAACTAATTTCAAAATTTCAGAGTAATAATAATAACAACAACAACAACAATATTCAGTATAAATCTAACTGATATGCGAGATCTAGAGAAGTCTAATAATACACAACTTTACACGTAACCAGTAAAGAGATTATTTCTAAATGATTCATATGAAAAGAAAGAACTCTGATAAACGAATTTTATTAAAAACATAAATAAAAATTTTGAAGCATAATAAAATAATTTTTATTGTTCTTATTTTCAATAATAGAAATACCTATGATTTTATTTTAAAATGTAATGATAATGAATTTAATAATATTAAATGTTTTTTAATTTATTATCTCTCAAATTTATAATGAAATAATATATTTAGATGGTTATTTTTCATAAAAAGAAAAAGAAAATTGAGAGTACGAAGTAGACAACAGGCCATATACCGGAATCTAGAAAGCAATATTCCGGGCCCACACGTTTTGCGTTCGTTGTCTATGAGACTATGATTGTAATGTGTTTGGACTTGAATGTTGCGGCTCCTTCGTTCTTGTTTATTTTTTATTCTCAAATTCCTTCTTTGTTTTTTGTCTTTTTAATTTTATTTATACTTTTTAGACTTTGATAATAATAAAAAGGAAAGTCCATAAGCTTTTACCAAAAAATATTTTTTTTAATATGTTGTTTAAAATAGGAGATTTTATATTTTTAACAATTTTCCAAAAATTACCCCAATATACAAAACTCCTTATTTTGTGAGGTTTAGAGACAATCGTCAATTATACACAACCTTTCTTTTGCATGTTTACAAAGATCCTAGTTCTGTGATTTAAATCATTGAGCCCCCAAAACGCCTCGTAAAGGATTGTAACACCAAATCTTAGATATATCCCTACTCTATCTTGCATCAGTAGACAGGGTCTATTGGGCACTTTACTGTAGCTCAATTCTCATATTATTTTTTTAGGATTCGAACTCACAATGTTAGGCAAACTCGAGCATTATTTGGTGAATCTGATATTACTGAGTCCTTCAAAAGACTTTGTGACAAAGGAGTAACTTTACGAATTATTCAAAGGGTCGTCCTCTATAATAATATACAATAAATGATAATGAAATAAAGAGAGATTAATATTTAATAAATATTTAAAAAGTAATGGTTTAAATAATGGAAAATTGGATAACTATCTTTGAAAAGAGTCCATTCGGATTTGCGGAATAAGGAATGGCTTGATCAGGAGCACCATTGGGCGGAATCTTGTATACAACACAACTTGTAGTTGTTCGTTAGTGAGTTAGTGTTGTCCAACTCCAACTCAGCCTACACACTATGTTTCATTCAAACACTCGCAGTGCCTGTTTGGTTGAGTTTATATCAGTAGAGTTTTTGTCAATAGAACTTTTGTCAGTAGATCTTTTTTGAGAAGAGCTTTTTTTAAAAGTTAGTAGACTGTTTGACTGTCAATTAAAAAATAGCTTTTTAAAAAGAGCTTCATACAGTAGACTGTTTGCCAACATAAAAATAAAAAGCACTTTTATTAATTTTAACTATATTTTATTTTATAATA
>JANIIA010000190.1:8786736-8799224 GCA_027478495.1 Erythroxylum alaternifolium
TATCTAACCAAATTTTTTGTATAGATTATAACATAAATAAAACTAATTTCAAAAATAAATATTAAAACATATAAAAAATTCAGATAATATTATATAAATCTCAAAATAAACGTGAAGATGTATTTGTAGATATTATGAAAATTATGTGTAAATCATAAGAGTAAAAGGGACAAAAAAATAAGCTCATTAATTGATATAAAAAATTTACTTGAAAAAGTGTTTTTTTGAAAATCTCCAAATTTGAGCTTTTGAAAAAGCTGTATTTTAGCTTTTAAAAAAAATATTTCTACTCCAAAAGTGCTTTTGAAGTTTACTGCCAAACACTCATTTTTTCTTAAAATAGCTTTTGCGGTGGAAAAAAAGTACTTTTCTTCCTACCAAAAGCTGAACCAAACGCACTCGTAATCTTAAAACAAGATTCTCTATATCTTCATCAATAATATAGATCAGTTTTTTTAATAATGAAAATTTCCTTTGTGTTCTCCAAAATCCAACATTATGTTAAATGTCAATTCTTGTCTTTAGGATTTATAGAATATTATTGATATCACGGGTTCAAATCATGAAAATAATCTCTTTATAAAATACAAAGAGAAGGATGCATATAATTAGTGACCCTCCTTCAATCTTCTCAAAAGAAAGAGCTTTGTACACTGAAGTTTTTTTTTTCAGTTTCTTAAAAATAAAACAAAACAAAAATAATAACGCTTTAATAGAAAATCTGTTAATTTTGAGAAGTTTTAAAAAATGAAGTCTTATCTGTAATTAATAGAGAAGTTGTTTTTAATAAATCAATACAAAGAGATGGTTGTGTATAATTAATGACCCTCTCCTAACCCTCCCAAAGCGGGAAACCTTATGCATTGGGGCAACCGTTTTTTTTCAATTTCTTAAAAGTAAAATAAAATAAAACAAACCAAAACAAAAATAATAACATCTTTGTAGAAAATCCGCTAATTTTGAGAAGTTTCAAAAATGAAGTCTTATCTGTAATTAATAGAGAAAATGTTTTTAATAAATCAATACAAAAAGAAGGCTGCGTATAATTGATGACCTTCTCCTAACCCTCCCAAAGTGGAAAACCTTGAGCACTAGGGCAGCCTCTTTTTTTTTTTCCAGTTTCTTAAAAGTAAAATAAAATAAAACAAAACAAAAATAATAACATCTGAGTAGAAAATCCGCTGATTTTGAGAAGTTTCAAAAATGAAGTCTTATCCGTAATTAACAGAGAAGATGTTTTTAATAAATCAATACAAAGAGAAGGTTGTATATAATTGATGACCGTCTCCTAACTCTCCCAAAGCGGGAAACCTTGTCCATTAGGGTAACCTCTTTTTTTTCCCTAGTTTCTTAAAAGTAAAATAAAATTAAAAAACAAAAATAATACCATCTTAGTAGAAAATCCACTTATTTTGAGAAGTTTTAAAAAGTGAAGTCTTATCTGTAATTAATAGAGAAGTTTTTAATAAATCAATACAAAGAGAAAGCTGCGTATAATTGATGACCCTCTCCTAATCCTCTCAAAATGGAAAACTTTGTACACTAGGGTAACTTTTTTTTCCAATTTCTTAAAAGTAAAATAAAATAAAACAAAACAAAAATAATAACGTCTTAGTAGAAAATGCGCTAATCTTGAGAAGCTTTAAAAAATGAAGTCTTATCCGTAATTAATAGAGAGGTTGTTTTTAATAAATCAATAAGAAAAAATTTAAAAAAGAAAGAAAATAATAGCACATATCTTCATAAATTAAAAAATAAATATAAAAGAAAAAAGAAAAATAAAAGTAAAACTAAAGATAGAAATAAGTAAAAAAACATAAGTAATTAAAATAGAAAATAGAAAGAATAAAATAAAATAACTAAAGAAATAATTACTACAAACTAAAGAAATAATTACCAAAATAATCTCTAGTTTAGTAGAAATTGTAATATAAAGTGATTAATAAAATTATAAGACTTAATTATAAAGCTGTCACCTTTTCACGTTGATTCCTGCAGACAGTATTCAAGTGATCGGGACAATTCACAAATTTCAAGAGCTGGCTGTTTGCTGAATCAATTTTGAAGGTTTCTCCATCTCCAAACTCTCATAACTTGTCAGCTCTAGTTCAGTGTTAACAGATGCTATCTGTTAATATATACTTGTCTACTAATAATTACGTTCAATAAGTAGGAATATTCATACAAGTATCCCAGGACAGACATGGCTACATTGGTTAGAGAATGTCATTAACCATTTATATATCTCAGAAGCCAGAAAAATGGAAGAACTAGGTAATCTCATCATGCCTGAAGATTACATACTAGTTCTTCAGGATTAGTAGATATTATCTCCAGTCTACAGGGAAAATGCGAGTATTAGAGAATAATCAGCAGCTGAATACTTAATTGGTCATTAGCAATTTCATATTTACAATTTGCGAAAGGTCATTTCCCCACAGTGTATGTGAACCTTCTTTGACAGGCACAGGATTAGCAAAGATGACAAAGATTGCAACTCCTCGGGTAAACAGAACAATGACACATAATCAGCAAGAATTTAACTAAATGATATTCAACTCCATGTACCATTCCCAGTCATGCTATAATGGCTCATATGGGTCACATTTGCCTCTGAGGATCTCACATTTACTCCACCCCAAATTAATGATTGGAGTGGTAAGTCCAAATTCATCCTTTTCTTTCCTCCAGATGGAGATCCCTCCATAGTGAGTCCTCCAAGACTCTCTTGCGAGGTCAGGCAGCTTTCAGTGGAACAATCAGCTCCTTGGTGATGGAGACTTGGTGATACTTCTCCTGGGACATGCAGTTCATCACCGTCAGCTGTTTGTACTGTGTAAAACCCAAAAGGATCAATGGAAACACCTTTTGGTGCTTTGGCACCTGGCTCTTTCTGGCTGTCTGACTGAGTAATTGCGCTTCCGATAAATTGATCAGCAAGCATCTTACAGGCTCCCTCAAGCATGGTCAAATATCTTTGTTCTGCATCCTGACGAATCTTCAAGTGCTTCTCAGCCTATGTAGTACAGGTAGAAAGTCAACTAAGGGAATTATGGAGCTGCTCACCGTAAAGGAAAGGACAGTGGAAACCATAAACTACAGAGCTCAAAGAGGAATGGAGGAGTTGAGAATTTTTCAAGGAATTGTGATACTGACATGCAGATTGAAGCAGAATTGAACTTTGAGAAAGGCATCAGTTACCAGCTAAACCAGATTAAGCCTGTTAACTATGTAGTATACTTTAAGTAATCAAATTTCCTTCCACATCACTCAATACCAAAGGTTGTCTTTTCTAAATGCAGTCCTCATAAGATGGTGGTAAACATAAGGTAACAATTTCACAATAATGGAAAAGAAAATGTACCTCGACTTGCAAGTGCAATTTACTTTGAACTTCCATTTGTGCTCTTAGTGCCTCTTTGACTTCATAACCCCTAAGATATAAATAAATATATTAAAGGATTTGTTAAGGATGAGCATTTACCAAGTACCACTGACTTCTTGAGTGAAGAAGATGGTCTTACTCATTTGTATCAGAACTTGTCATCTTTGGCGAAGAGATACTAGCTCCAGGACTTCCTAAAATGTAGGAGCCAGACAATCGTTCCATAAAAGTGCAAAAAGAAGTTGGTTTAGAGTTTGCAATCTTTACTGTTGAAATGACCGTATATAAAGGTTTTATTAAGATAAAGACAATTGCTAACATCTGCTACTTTATTCATTATTCTTTCAACCGAACCTTTTAATGCTTGTTATTTTCAGGACTTTCATCATTATGAGTGAAAGAGGAACTTCAAATGAAAAATTAAGCAACAAATCACCAGTAGCAACATGATTGATAACATGAATGACACGATAATACAATAATCCATCACAAAGCAGAACAAATGAGAGTAATAACATTACTTACCATCTTTGGGTGCCTCATCCACGTCCTTTTCTGATTGCTTACCCAATCTATACTTCTGTAAAATAAAAGAAACCACTTTCATTCCAAATTCAGTCAGCTAAATTCATTCATCAGAAACAGTGCTGAATAACAACACAAAACCTGGAGGTGACTCTTCAAATGGAAGAGTGTTAGTCCTTTCACATTCATTGTCCGCAGTATGGCCTTTGGTGTAGCTTCTGCAATTGTATATTAATTCTTATTTAGAGCACCATTCGCATGACCAGATAAAGTACGGATTAGTAAAAATACTTATGGCAGTTATGAAACTAAGCTACAGTTACATTTCAAGACTGCAAAGGCCAACGAAGAAGCAATTTAAAGCTTTCTCGAAGCTCATAGATAAGCCAACCATCCAAGCTAAGATGAAATATGTTTTCCAGTGATGATACTTATTGAACACCGATACCTTGAGCTAAGAAAACTAATATTCTAATACATCTCTAAACAATTCCAGCTAGTGCAGATAATTTCCTTAACAGATACAACAAATGTTCAATAGCTGTATGTATTGAATGTAATGTAAAGGTATATATTTATGTTTGTCAATCAAGTCAATGTTCTACCAGGAAGATTAAATGCATAAGAACTTCAAAATTTATGTCTCCTCAACGGAATCGGTGGGATGACATACATACAGAAGGCTTCAGAATCGTTCCTTTCAAGGAGCAATTATATTTTTTCTCGTAATTAGCTTTTGTTATCTACAAAAGATTTATGGCCTCTAATCTCATCAACCATTAGGAAATAAGAAATCAGTTTGGAGCTTAAGCATCAGAACACTGAGTGCAAAGAAACTATAATAGAAAAGAAACCTGAGCACATAGAGACTATACTAGAAAACAAAGGAGATATTGTCAGCCTTTCTCACTTCATCCAACAACATTGCCTTCACCGTCAAACAAAATTGTAGTCAACGCCATTTCAGAGCACTTTATAACGAAAAAATGTCACAAAACGAAGCCACAGACATCTGCTCCACAACGGCTTAAGAACATAATGGATTCTTCCAAATATATTGTCACTACCAGGAGTACAGGAAAATAAAACCATCCTACTCTCTATCCACAGGTTACTAGTGTTCATTAGCTCCACGAGGGACAAAATTATATCTTTCTTCAATATATTTAACATAGGACAGGAACCCGTTTAATCTAGCTTTCAGGGAATCTAGCAACAACGAAGCTGCCATGAGAAGAACAATTCAACTAAAATTAAAAGAAGAAGAAATGTTGAGAGTAAACGAGCAGGTAGGGAAGTAAAAGGAAGAAGGAACAGACTATTGGGACCGCCGAGTTCAGTGACAGCATCGACGAAGCGGTCATGTAGATCTGCAGTCCAACGTAGTCGGGGCTTGGGATCTGAAGTCAACACAAGGCATGGCTCTCCACCACTGCGTTGACTATGACCCATAAGATGATTTTGAGTTTGGATTGGAATATGAAGATGTTCTTCATAACTCACCAACCCGCCACTACCAATTGCACTACCATGGAGTGGTTGGATCGTCCTCTGAAACATGTTTCTTTCTCTTTCCTTCTCTCCTCTGTTTTTGACTTTCACAGCACAACCAGCACACCACCGCCCCACGAAACAATGTCGTCGGAGTAGGAGGTTCCTAAGGAAACCTCGAATGAGTCGAATCCAAAAGTCTCAATTTTTTCGAGAAAAGTAAAGAAAAAGTTACCAACTTTTCCTGCACACTTGCTCCATGAAATGAAAAGATGTTGAAAACTGATACTGTAGAAATGAGACATTCGTTCGCATATTGTAGTTGTACCATGTTTTGTTTACTGTTTGTTCTTTCACTTTAAAAACGTAAAACAATTACAATAAATAATAATTGATTATATTAATTAACAAATTATTTTCAATATTTTATAATTTAAAATAATTCAAAATTAAATACTTTTAAATTTAAAAACATTTTATTTTAAACTATTGTACTGTATTTTTATAATGTAAAATAATTTGACTTACTTGCCCGTGGTCGGCCAATGGCCCCTTGAGTCACAGGCGGGCCTGACTAGCCCTGCCAATATATATATATATTTTAAAAAAATATACAAAATGACGTTATTCTCGTTTTGTTCAAAACGGTGTCGTTTTTTGTCCAAAATGACACCGTTTTGTTCAAAATAGGCGAGCCACGAGTCAGGCTGGGTCGGTCCAGGGACAGCACAGGTCGACCATGGTCGGCCCATGACTCAGCCCGGATAAACCATGGTCGACCCATGACCTGCCTGTAATCGGGCTAATTCGGGTGAAAAATCGGGCCGAGTGGGCCGGATTGAGATTGCCATCCTTAAGAATAATTGAGCAAATAGATCCGAACTTGAGCGTAACCCAAATTTAACTCGTAAGCCAGCCTATTGCAGTATGATCATTCTAATTTCTATTTAGAAATGTTAATGGGTCGAGCTGAACTGGACCGATCTGCCATTTTTTTAAGCAAAAAAAATTTTAAAGCGATGTTATTTTAGACAAAATAAAGTTGTTTAGAAAAAATAGACAAACTACGAACTGATTAATAGTCCACCCGTGACCGGGTCAAATAGATGCCGGGTTAAGCCATTATTGACATTCCCGGTTCTCTTCAGTTTTTAACACATTTTTCATAAATAAACCCTTATTAATACCTTCAGCCAAGAAATTTCGGGTTTACACAAAAAAGAGATCAAATCGATACCCACCCCCTTTTCCTAGTTCGGCAATAAACGGATTAAACCCTAAAGCTCACAATAACAAAAGGAACAATAGAATCGCCAAAACACTTTCCCCCGATCTTTAGGGTTTGATTGGAAAAACATTACTGTGATTTGAAAAGAATTTTTTTAAATGGAAAGCGGAGAGCAGGAAGTTTTTAGTAATGCAAATGCAAATCCCGCGAGTGCTCGTGGAGGACCTCTTTATACTCCCAACTTGATTGGCCCTTTAACTAGAGTTCCTGATTTCCAGGCTTCTCTTCTCCACGAGCTTCAGGTTTTCTCCTTCTCTGTATATATGATATATGATGCGCACACACACACACACACACACACACATATACACACACACACACACATATCAATATATGTGTATATATATATGCACGTGTGAATGTTTGTGATTGGCTAATGAGGCTTCGACATTGCTCAATTTAGGATTTGAAGAATGAATTGCAAATTGATTCCTCTCAGCCATGCACCCACGATGATATTTCGTATGCTTTCACCTTGCTTTACGATTTTCCTATTTCTAAAGGCTTTGCCTTTTCGTTTTGGTACTAGGGAATGGTTCTGGCGAGTTTAATGCTTCTAAATATGTTTTAAAATGTGATGTCTCAGGGTTGATGACCTTAAATTTTTTACCGATGAAGAGCTGGTGGAGATGGCCATGAAGGAAGCTTTAGGTGTATGGACATTAATCCCTCTCTTTCTCTGATTTGGTGGATGTGCATTTTCTTAGTTCTCCATTGATGATGATGATGATGATGGATAGTTAGAGTACCAACATTAGTTCTGCATTGATGGGGTTTCTCATCCTTTTTTTTTTTTTTTTTTGTAAATGTGATATCATAGGATAAACAAAGCTTTGGAAGTTGCTCAGAGCCTACTGGAGAGAACTTGAGTGAAGGGTGAGTCTGGGTTCAAATTTGATCATCTTATGTTTGTTTAGTTGCTCACTGATATGACAACTGCTTTAGGTTTTTATTAGCATTCATTCTGTTGCAGGTTTATTACGGTGTAGGCAAGATCAGATTATTCTTTAATGTCTCATGTATGTATATGGCTACTTTTTTCAATATCTTAGAAATTATATGCAAACAGAATCAGAATTCTGGGTTCTTATGTTTCATTTATAAGACTGAACTAGATGTCTGCAACTTACTTGACTGTCTCATGAATTATAGCTTTCAGATTGATAATTCATATGTTAAACTTGACTTGATTGTTGAAGAAATTTCAAAAATTCCCTGTAGCTGGATAAGTCTTATCATGGATGTTTCTTCTATTAACATGTTGTCTCCCTACACCAGCTCAGCCTCTCTTCTTTCTTATTCTTTCTTCAATGCCAATTTCAATTTTCTGAAACGTTAGTCTGCCTTAGCTTATGCAAAACAGGCAAGAAGAATTGCATAATTTACCTAATCTAGATTGGTTTGGATTTCATTGGAGTTCTTTAGACATTTATATTTATTTCCTTACCATGTCTCAGCGACCAAATATGAGAATTTTATAGTGCTCTGATCTAATTCAGGCATGATAAGTAACATAACTTTGTCTTAGTTTATCTCAAATTTTGTATTCCTCAACCTGTTCTTTTCCTTCTCAGAAGAGAAATTGTTGTTAGGGAAAGAGAACAATCTCAAGGAATGAAATGCAATGGAGCAAAAAGTAAACGTAAACCACGGAAGAGGAGGGGAAGGAAGGAAGACGAGCATGATGATGTATGTTTCCTGTCCAAGAATATTCAACTCTTTTAACCTGCTACTGTTGTATTCTCTTCTTTATGTAGATAATGGAGATTTTGCTATAGCTTGGAGGTATTATATCTAATTTGCTTGCACATTGACAAGAAGTGCTGCATCGAATGGGCCTTTCCTAATGATAATAAATGCCTGTGTTTGTTGTTGATAATTGTAGAAAAGAACTTACAATGAGATCCCAAGCATTTGTGTTGCAATCTACAACCAAGTCCCCTCATATGTAGGAAACTTTTATGCGTCTTTTGCTTATTTGACAGATTCATTCTCCTTGCATGTCCAGGAGAGCTACATGTCAAAGGTAGAGGAATATGTGAGAATCAAACAAAGGCAGGATGAAGACAGGGCTTGTGCTAGGTTGCATTCACTGAGGTCTGTATTTGTTGTAACATTTGCATTTGCATATTTGGTTCATCTTATTTGACTTGTGCTTATTATCACTTCTTATTTTGTTCACATGCTAGTTGCAAGATCAAGAAAGACAGCAATTCATCATCGGAAAAATTTGAAATGCTAAAATCTCTTAGGTTGACAAATTCTAGTATACAGGTTCTCTCTAGACTTGTCTGATTATTTTTCTCTGTTCTTCACAATTGTGAGAACTGCTTGGATATCCGTTGATTATCATGTTAAATGTACAGCAAACAAAGTTCTCAGATGCCCAAGATTTTATTGCCATCCAAAATCCAGAGGTTGTTCTTTGTGTTGAAGTTTACCATAATGTCCGGAAATATGTAAAGGTATAGCTTGCCTTTCCTTGTCATTATTCAGAATTGAAACAAAGTATCTTTGCCTCCAATTATCTATGCTGACATTTAGTTAATATTGTCTGACTTTCTTTCTTTTGTCTTGAACTATGTTTGTACTAATCTTTGGTACAAACTTTTTCTTCATAGTGATCCAGCTGTTTTTATGACTAATTTTTCTTCTTTTCTAGTTTTGATCAGTGGAGCAGAATCTAAGTTTGTTTTCAGATGACTATATTTAATATGTAGCATTTATCCCAACCAAGGACACTGCATTCGGTTTGATTGTTAATGAAGTGCTAAATATTGTAACAGACTATAAAGCCAATCTTCTATTATTTTTTAAATTAGGACAAGATGTGGTCAGATAGGAAACTTTTCTTCATTGTTGATAGAAGAACTAAAGGAAAACTGTCATTATCTATTTAAAAGATCATTAAGATTTAGTTTTCATCACATGAACATATTATTATTTTAGTCCAGTATGTGAATATTTTATATATCCTATAATAAAATATTTTAGTTATTGTTTAGGAAGATTATATTACTCTATTTTGGAGCACTATGCTGCCCTACTGTTATTAATAGCTGCTCTAAATTTAAACGAATAAAAGAACTCAGTAGTCTCATGGTTTTTATGTTAAAAATCATCTTGAAGATTTCTGAAAAATGGAATGTTGACATGTTTAGGGTTGGAACTTGGGGAATGGATAACCACAAAAACACAAATTCCGAATCCCATGGGTTGCTCCATTCTGCTATACAGTTTTGGAATTTGTTGAGATGAATTATCACTCTTTGAGACTCCATACTGCATTTTCAGGAGTTTCAGCCCATTGATCTTGAACCAAACTTCCAAGTCCAGTTTTTGTTAATCGATAGCTAGGTGGTAGTTAACAATTTTGTATTTGATTCTGACAAATCATTGACTTTTGATTGTAATCGAATGATATAATCCAACTGTATCCCAGGAGAAAGTCTCCCTATGTACTGGGGATGATTTTTTTCAGGAATTAATTGGTTTTTCGATGTTTTCATTACCCCCACTTATGTTACTCCTTTCTCTTTCTATGTGCGTAATTCTACACATCTTATTTTGTCATGTCATCATACATTGTAGACTCAGGAGTTCTTGGTCCTAGGACGACAAACTTTGACTGAAATGAGGGACAAGATCTATTGCTCGACAGACCAGGTGATGCAAAAGGCTGGACAGCATGATTCTTCGGGATATTTCCTTATTGAAGTAAGTATTTTGTGTCTGCTTTTATACTATTATTGGAATTGTTTACCTATTTAAAAAGTTTGCTGCTTTCGTGTAGGATGTGTTTTACAATGATTTGAGGGATCCAGCTGCTATAGATTATAGTGAACCAATATTTGATTGGCTCAGAAATTCTAAAGATAATGCAGTAAAAAAATGGGATCGGATTGTGAAGGGGGAGTTGCAGAAGAAACAAAAGGCTGTTTTAGGGGATGTCTCAACTCCAGATCTACCTCAGTTCAGACGTATTGCCATGCAGAAAGTACGGTTTTGTGATTTGAGATTCCGACTTGGAGCTGGATATCTGTATTGTCATCAGGTATAATTTTAGGTGTATATGTTTCTGTTTTGAGAATTATGGCTAACCTTAAATTCAGCATTACAGGATTTGATTTATAGTTGTTCATCCATGTAACTGTGTTTTCTTTTACTCATGGTTCCCTAGCTTCTTTAGCTTGAACATACTGGTTAATGTGATGATTTTTCTCAACTTATACATACATACTGGTTAATGTGATGATTTTTCTCAACTTATACATATTTGTCACTGGCATGTGGCCGAATCTGTTCCTGTGGCCATTCTCTTGGCATATTTTTTCTTGTATAATAACTTGGAAGATTACTTGGTCCAGGGTGACTGCAAGCATACAATTGTCATCAGGGACATGAGGTTGATTCATCCTGAAGATGTTCAGAATCGGGCAGCTTATCCAATATTCATTTTCCAACTAAAATGCCGAGTCAGGAAATGCGATGTTTGCAACATGTTCAGGGCTACAAAGATGACGGTTGATGACAAGTGGTGCCCAGAAAATCCTTGCTATTTCTGTGATGACTGTTATTTCCTTCTTCACCATGCAGCAGATGGCTCTCTACTGTACAGTGACTTCTTGGTTTATGACTATGTGCACGACTAACTGCTTTTGTGTTAGGCCTATAAATCATGGTAACAGAAGTGATATGTCACATTTCTCAACGATGATGGTTATAAAATATAAAGAAATTACTATGGGAATTGGCAGTCTCTTTAGCAACTAATTTACTTGCTTGGGCGTATTTTCTGTAATGGGGAGCTAGGTGCCCAAGTATCTGGATTTGGATTAAATTAGCGATTGATTATTGACTTCTTTTGTTTTTCCTAATTTCGTGTCCTTCCTATTATAAGCCCTTGATGTGCAGTATGTAAATTCTAATGCATGCTTGAATTAATTATGATTTTACACATTTAGATGCAATTCCAAGATCAAGTTATCCTGTTTAGACAAAAATTATCCCCGTAATTACAGCACAGCCGCTTGATCAGACTATTGAAGAACTCGCAGAATGACTGGAATCCCTGTAATGGTTGAGACGTGTATATACTGCTAGAGAACTTTTAGTCTATTTTACTGGAGCCTATAACCATGCAAATGTTTTGCCCATCTTCTGGCCATGTAAGGATCGTGGTAGTCCCAATTTTCAACACTGCTGGTTCTCCCACCTACTGTGCTTCCTTCCCTCTCTGATGCAGCATGTTCTCTTCCAGTATCAAGTGCTTCTCTTTTATCTGCTAAACTCACCACAGCTTCTCCTGTTCTGGTAAACTCATCAACCCCACCCTCTACATAGCTGTAAGCTACATTAACATGTTGACACTCACTCAAATCTAATATTATTCTTCTTTCCTCATTGCCTCTCAGCTCTCCAAGCGTTACTATCGTGCTTTCCCCGCCAATTTTCAACTGGACATCTCTGATCATACCTTTGAGCAATCTTGCGAGAAAGTCTTCGAATTCACGGATGACAAACCCATGAGAAGTGCTGAAACCAAACCCCACGTGAAATCGATGAATTGGGATGGGAACTTGGATGTTCAGAGCATGATATGATCTTGTTGGACTATCAGAAAGATGCAGGATGCAGGAGTGTGGATTCTTGTGTGCACGATCGTCAAGTATCTTTATTCCTTTCTTGAGGCCTTCAATTGGATCTGCTTGACCCATGTAGAAGAGGCGATCTACACTTCCTCCCATACAATGCCTCATATGGTGCCATCCCGATGCTACTATGATAATGGTTATTGTA
>JANIIA010000190.1:8825783-8836488 GCA_027478495.1 Erythroxylum alaternifolium
AAATACCCTTACACTAACTCTTATTCTTTTCAATTTCAATTTAACACCATAAGCTTTCTAATTTAATCCATCAATCTAAAAAAAAATTTTCTACCCCTCAAAAACTTTATAATTAAAGCCTAATCACAATAAAAATAAAATAAAATAATCCCAAACATATTGAAGAAGAAATCGGGGTCCAACAATAATGATGCTCAAATGATTGAAAACTTTTTAAAATGTGTGTGTACAACAACTAAAACCTTCCTAATGCTAAAGCAAATGATAAAACACCTTTTAATAGTATTTTAGGACCTAAAATAGCTATTGGAGCCAAGAACTAGCCATTACAACGACCATATACAATTCACTAGTCAACCAATATGCATTACAACATCAGATTCACTAGTTGTTAGAACAATGGTCAACTATTATACATATTGAATTGACCAATATGGCATATTGGTGGACCAATACATCAACTAATGTTGCTATAAAATCTCGGTATATCAAATTTAACAACTTCAACTTATATTGATCGACCACTAACTCATATAGGTCGATCAATAACCCCAAAAAATATAATTTTAACAACTTCAAATGCTCAAAACCAATTTGTTTAATTCAAATATTATTAGAAAACTTCTCAAAATGTTCCCCAAAGATTATTTGAAGATTAAAAGGCTTTTATATTAAAATCAAAAGCTTCAATGTCTCTTGACGAATGTAAATACTCATGCAATGAAGTAAGATGAAATGATTTGCATGTTTTTGTAACATCAAATTAATAAAGAGCTTATAAATAATAATAAAATATTTGAAATGACCTTGATGAGCCTTGATCTCCTTTTGTTATTGTTTTGATCTTCATTTCATCAGTTACAATCTTCAACTTCTCTTTATTAACTTCATACACTATCTTTTTGAGTTTATGACTTCATTTTGTTCTAATATTGTTTTTATCAAAATAATACACACATTTTTAGTCATTATCATCAAAACATCAATTAGAACCTCTCTTGGTTTAACAACTAGTATTGCCCTAGAAGGATTTTAAAATAATAATGATAAATAAATTTAGGATGAATGATTTAAAAGTAATAAGTTGTTTTTAAGGTTGGAAATGATTCAAAATAATGTTGAGTTTTTCTCTCTCAAGAGAAATATGTCAAACATCTACTTATGAAGCTTCAAATACAATATTATAATCCTACGAAGGCTCCTCTTAACACCAATCAAAAGTTCAGCTTAAAAGATGAGGATGAAAACGGTGATGAACATGGATGTCAGAATTTAAATGGAAGCCTAATACATCTAACTAACAACATACTTGATATCATGTGAGTGGCTAGTTTATTCTTACGATTCATGCAGAATCTTAGTAAACTCCATTATGATGTTGCTAGAAGGGCGTTTAAATATCAGAAGGGAACTATCACTTAAGGGATTTGGTATAGTAATACTAACAATCATGAGTTGTATGGCTTTTCTGATAGTGATTGGTAGATTTACTTAATGATCGAAAAAGCATATCCAATTATATTTTTAACCTTATTTCAAATGCCATTTATGGAGTTGAAAGAAGCAATTATTTACAACCATATCCTCGTTAGAAGCATAATACATTACTATTGCTTTAGTAGCCTGTTAATCTATTTGATTATCATGTATTCTTAGTGATATGAAACAAAAATAAAAAAAGGTGAAATGAATATCATTTGTGACAACCAGTCAATAATTACTATAACAAAGAATCTAATGTAACACATTCGTTTAAGATATTCTGAAAGTCAACATCACTTAATAAAAAAAGCAATTGAAAGGAGTATAAAAATAAACTACTTCAACGATAATGAACAACTTTTGTATTAATTCACAAAGGCACTTCTTATAATAAACTTTAAGCTTTTAAGAAATATGTTAGGAGTTGTAAATTTCAACATTATGAAAGAGTATTAAAGTAACACAAAAATTAATAAATTTTATATAATCTATTTTAGTGTTCATGTACTAATTAATGATAGTATTTGTAAATCTTAATCTTAAGCAATAAAAAATATATTTTTGATTTGTAGGAGATATTTGTTATGTGGTTTTGATGGTAATTAAAGTTCAACCATAGTGTTATTGTCATTTGCTATATGTATAAAAATACTCTTAAATTCAATAAATATGTGTTTTTCCTATTCAATATTTTCTACTTCAAACTTGTTTGATAAAAATCTTTATTTTTACCTCTCTCTTAATTGTTACCAAAAAAAACTTGTGAGAATTATAGACAAATTTTTAATCAGTACCAACATTTGTAAAAGTTAATATTTTAAGATGGAACTAGAAGTTAAACCGTAAGACATAAGTTTTAAGGTTTAAAAAGTTCAACTGGTATTAGATCATCATAAAAATAGTTAAAAATTGAATAAGATTAAAGAATTTAAAATATGATTAAAAGAAATTAAAATATGATTAAAAGAAATTGTACTTATCCATTGAAGAATTTGCAATTTAATTAAAAAAGAATATTGTTAAATAAAAATTAATTAATTTTATTTTATAAATTGAATTAATTTATAAAAATTAATAAATTATTCAGTTGCTAATAATAAAAGTTTTTAAAATAAATTGAATTGAAAAATTAAAATTTAAACTAAAAAATGGGCCAAATTAAAACTTTAACTATTGCACTGACCAAAATAATTCAGTTTTTCAATTATTAATAAAAATAGCTTTCGTGTTTAGCAGGGATTAGATCTCCTGTATCAGTTATGGTATTCCTATCATGTTTTATTAAATCTCATCTACACATTTATGTATGTTCCAACCATATTCTATTAAATCTCATCTACACGTTTATATCTACATAAATGTATTGATGAGATTTAATGGAACAAAGTTAGAACTGAAACAAAAAATTTGAGGTCTATATAAATGCATGTATAAAAGTTAATAAAATAGGTTAAAATTGGAACAAAAACTTTGACGTGTATTTAGCCTCCTCAGGTAATCCTTCTCCGTCAATAACTTTGCAATTATCCTGACAGGGTTTGTTCTTTAACATGATAGGTATACATCTACATCAACTTGGATGCATAGTTCCACAACTACTGGAATCCTGTATCAGTCAAACGGAGTTTCATGAATGTTGCGGCGACCAAAAGGGTCACAGACATGATATGACTCAACGGCGACAATTGCATTATTGATGCATCCCTTGACCCGTGAATAGAAGCCATGGCGTGTACTAATTGTTTCAACAGGACAGTTCTGAAGCACATGTCCAATCTGAGTGATATGAACTTCTGACCACTGACTATACAGTAACTTTAATCTCTAATTGACCAATACGTAACACAAAGATGGAAAGCAATTCGGTCAAATTGGTTCATCAGAATCAAATAAACTCTGCCTGCAACTCTATACACGGATTACATGCAGGAGTTGTATATGACACCTTATTCAAGATTTTCCAGGCCTCCAATACCTCGTATGCAGCTGGAATTATCAGGCACAAGGGATGATTTCTTGGAAGATTCAAGGGGTGTTTCAAATAACCATTTTTGCAATCTTCTTAAAAGGGTATATTATAGAGCTTCTTTTGTCTCCGAGGTAGTATCAGAGCAAGAGTCACATTCTGGGGGCAATTATTGTTCGTTGCTTTGATCTTGTCTGGATCTCTGACTCGCATATAAGATTGCTTCAGAGATCAAAGGGCCTACCTCTCTGAGTCTTTTCAAGCCCAAAATGCAAGTAGAATGAAGCTGAAGCATTGAAGACAAAACATGTCACTTTTTACTATTACTTGAAAGCCAAATACTAGGATATGCCTTGTAGAATTGTCTTAGTACGCTAAATTGCTACGTAGCATTCAACTATATGAACTGATTCAATCGATTTAATCATAAAAATTTTAAATTGTTTAATTTTTAATTTTTAAAATTTATTTTAATAAATTTTGTTGTTAAAAATTGAATTTTTTAAAATTAATAAGTTTTATAAACTAAAATAAAATTTTATTAAAATTTTAGGTTTAAATAAGCTCGAGTTAAAATTAAAAAGCTTTATTAAAAAATTCGAGCATAGTTTAAAATTTGATTAATTTAAATCGGATCTATTAAATTTAGATAAGAACCGAATAATTTTTTATTTTTGCGTAAAGTATAGGGTCCACGTAATTTGGAATTAATGGTTAATCCAAGAAGTTCCAGGTTGGAGATAAGAACATGGCATGCACGTACGGGGTACCTCTTATCTCTATATCTATATCTATCAACATGCAGTTGTTGGATATGGCTTCTGATGAAATTAAAAAGCAACCTTTCGTATTAATTAATGTCACCAAATCTTAGATCCTCTTCGTTTTCAAAGCACAATTCTAGAGAACACGTAACTGATTAGTTAAAACTGGATATACGTACGTACTGTAATCAGTCATTATAATAACGAACCAGTAAACAATTTAGCAACAACCCCGCAAATCTGACATAGACCCTTCAAATCTCTGTTCCTATTCCCCAGCGGCGGTGGTCTGATTCCCTGAACGGAGGGTTCGCAGTTGTCGGCAGCGTGCGCCGCGTCACCAGCCAAATCAGCCAACTCGAAGAAGGTCTCTGAGTTTAAGTCGTTGTAAGCTGTTTCGAGAGCCGAAACTGCCTTAACATAGTCTCGACTGCATTTCATGAGTCGGCGGTAGCTTGAGGTTCTTCTAAGCAGCTTGTTTACGTAGTCTCTGGTGGCAGTTGCGTTGAGGTAAGCTAACCCCACTGAGATGTAAGCTAGTGTGTACTCGTCGGCTTCTGGGGTTCGATGGTCGGAGAAAAGAGAGTTTATGCAGAAGGAGTAATCTGAAGTTTGGTGGCAGACCTTAGAGACTAGTTTGTTGTGTGGTGTAATGGTGGCAGTAGCAGAGACAGGGACGACAGTGAAAAGAAGCAACAAGAAAGGGCAAATGAGAGAAAGGAAAAGAGAGTTGGCCATTTCTATGTCGACATGAAAATGCAATGATATTTTAAGTTATAGATTTGTAGGAAAAAGGCGAAAAACAAAAGAAAAAGCTAAAGAAGAGAATATATTTATTTTTAAATTTATCAAAATTTTGGTTCTATCTTTTACTTTTCAGTTTTATTTATTTTAATAATTTTTGTTGTTAAAAAACCGATCAATTTATTAATTAATTGATCAATCATTCGATTTTATAAACGTCTAATATTGATCGAATCTTTTAAACCTTAAACATCTTATCTTACTATTCTAACTTTCAACTTTAATTTTTAAAATATTGATTTTTAAGCGATTATAGCCGAGAACAAAAAAGAAGAATACAAAAGAAGAAAAAGCTCGAATGGAAAATAGCCGAAGCCTACGCTGGCATCCTATTTGCCCCGTTAATAAAAAGGTGTATCTTATTAACCTACTCTAATATTAGAAAATATATTTTATTACCTTCATTTAATAATAGGTAAGAATATGATTCGTATGTTATTTGGGGTTCTTTAACTTAAATTAACGTTTATGGACAAGTAATCATCAAGTTAATGTACTCATGTAGAGAAAGCAATGACAAAACCGTACTGATTAAACCAAATGCTCCAAGACAGTGAAAGTGAGGTAATTGTTTGGATATGAGTTGAAAAAGGCTTCACATTAAGAACCGAATAAAAGGGCACCGCAAACATTTGCACTAAATTGCTGCTTTGCAGATTTTATCATCAAAGGTTCCAAACCTATACCGTGTTGAATCGTGGCTATCAACCTACCATGCAAAGGAAGAAACTTTTGTATACAGAAAGAATGTAAGCTAATCAGCTTGCTACTTAAGACAGCAAAAGAACCTAAGCAGACCTGTAACATTATATCTTTCAAGTACGCGTCCAATGGAGCCTACTTAATTAGACATTGATGTGGAGGGCCTTGTCATGGATTGATGTTGCATTCCCTCAAATACACATGATCATAGTCTACGTGCTTTGCCCAGTAGTTCCTGTACCTGGGGATGCCAATCTCAAGCCACGGTTTCAAGTTGCCATTGTAGTGTATGACAGCAGCTTGCCCAATATCTCTCTGATTGACGTTGGGATTATAACCAAGGCCGAGTACATGCCAATATCGATCCAGGGGATAAGTTCTATTCCAAAATGTGATGAGGCCAGGAGGCAGGGTCCCCAACTTCCAAAGCGTTCTGTCATGGTTCTGTGAAGAAACAAAAGTTCAAGTCACATCTAAAAGCAAGATAAAGCAGTTGAACACATTGGACACAACACTCAAATTTGGAAGTTTATGTATCTACACATGCATCTTAACTATGAAATTAGCATATAAATTCATTCCAATATGCTCCAACCTAATAGAACTAAGTATTTGTTGTATTAGATGGCATTTTGTAGCATCCACTCAAACTTCGCAGAATAACTGTCAACCATGTTACTTACCAGGTTCTGCCACATATGATATACATCAGTGATGTTTTGTCGTTTCCATTCCGTCAAATCAAAGATATTCATTCCATAAGCCCAACCACAAGCTCGGGGATCAAAATTCTTTGAGATTAGAGGATTTGAGAAGTTGAGATATCGATCAAATCGATGGAAGATTTCCCCACAAGTTTCTACTGCACCATTAACATTACCCTTTAGGTCAAGGGACCAAAGGTCCGTTAGGTCCTTTTGCACAACAATATCATCATCTAGGAACAGCACTTTGTCAAGTTTTGGGAAGATCTCTGGCAGGTAAAATCGCAGATGGTTGAGGATGGATAAGTACTTTGGATTCCGATACTTCAAGTTTGGATCCGAATTGCCATGATGTGCCCTGAAGTAGTAATCTATCATTGATGGAGAGCTGAGCTGTTTGAGAACAGGACTATAACTTGCATTTAACCATTTCAACTCCTCAATATTCTGAACCTCAATCGTGGCTTGGCCTGGTGGATTTCTTAAGAACCACATCCTCATTGCAGCATAATTAAGTCTATCAGTAACAATATGGAACACATGCTTTGATGCGTCCTGCAAATATTTAGAACCAATGTAATGGGAGTTTTAAGAATGAAAAATAAATGCAAAATCCTCAAATACCCAGACATTATATAAGTTGAACAAGGAAAATAGAAAAGGAGAAGAAACTCCTGATCTGTGTAAAGTATGAATGTCCCTTACTCCACAATGTTGATGACGTTATGATCCCTCCCATTTAATTGCAAAACAAAAGAAGCACAAATGAATTTTCAAACAGGATGCTTACCTTGGCATGGGTAGCAGTGGAGTTGACAACAACTGCAGCAGCCAATACATTATCAGAGAATAATGCATAATGATACAGCTGAGGGTCTTCTAATTTCTCTTGATTTGCTAATTCTTTTTCAGAAGAATTCAATGCATAGTATTCAGTTGACAAGCGCAACGGAAGACAGTGTAGACCCTTAGGGAGAGTTTTTGCAGTTAACTGGGTCAAGAACAAGGTCTGTTTTTTATGCGCTTGAAGCTGCTCTTCAGCTGAGTGGAGCATAGCCCTAAGCTTCTTAACCATCACGGAGCAATCAGCCTCCAGCTGCTTGACTTTGGCTAATGTTTGGTCCATCGCCGTTAGTTTCTCAAAGGCACTGCAGCAACAAATGTTCAATATCATAGTCAGAGAAAATAGCAATTGAAAATAGAAAGCAAGATCAAAATATGAGCCACTATGGTACTTGCATAGTTGAATATTGAACAAGAATCTTATCATAGGCATGAAGAAGAAAAGAACCGTCAAATCAGAAGATTACTTCTTCGGCAGGTCAGAATCATTAGTTGAATCCCCAAGAACACGCTGAACTTCCTTTAACCGCAGGCGAAGCTCCCTTGTAAAATGTGGATTGCTCTTCACCACAGGAAGGGAAAGATATACCTTTGCGCTGATTAGTTGATCTTTGAGTTGTCGCACTAGTGTACCTGATGAAGCCATTTGATTTGTTCTTTTATCGGTTTTACTCTGAGCATTATCTTCCCTGTTGATCTTAAACAAGGTTGGAGTAGGTAGCTGTTCAACCTGCAAAAGAAGAAACAAAAAAGGAAGAAAGAAAAAGGGAGAATCAGTCAACTTGCAAATTTCAAGCTTCTATTTGCTCAATTTCCAGAATTATCCAGGCCTTTAGGACAACAAGCAATACCTTCATTGTAAGTTTACAACATCCTGAATGTTACTCCTCAAACAATTATAATGTGTAACAACTTAATATCTAACATCAAAATTTTGGCCAATTATTATTCAAAATTTGCAGTTCAAATGTCTTGGCAGTCCATTGAGGTATATTGGAAAAACTTCTGATGTATGCTTTCTAGTGGAGTTAATATTGCAAGAAGATATGATCATTTTAAATAATAAAATGAAAAAACATCATATTCAAGCACGGGTTGGATACCAGAACTATGCCTACAAATTCTGTTTTGGGAAATTGATATGAAAAGCAGACAATAGAATAACCAGGAAACAATATTTCTACTATTAGTACTAAGAAAGACTAAATGTTGCAAGACTACGGCAAAATCATGAAATCACAAGTCCAAATACTCAGCCAGATACTGAAACAAAGTACATGCCACATACATTTAAAACTTAGAAAAAAAGCTACCAGCAGCCTTTTGGAAGTATGCCACATTGTTCTAAATTAATCATATCATTATAAATTCACAAAGAAATACATACTAAAAACAGAATTAGAGACAAGTTTACAAAGAACGAACATCATTTTGGGAGGAACTTCGCAATTTATTTTTATCCTCTTGCTTGGCATCATTGGCACCATCTGTCTTGCTTTCCTTCTGGTCAACAGTAGCAGTGACCTGTCTGATGGCATTATGTGCTTGAGATTGACCCTTCTCATCATCAGTTGTATACAATACTCTAGCAGATTTATGATCCCTTTCGTCCGTCAACTGCAAATCTAATTAACATACAGAAGAAACAAAATCCCGGTTAACTAGAACTTGAAAATAAAATTGACCACATTCATCAAGAGATTAATAACTTGACATCATTTCATAATTCTAATCAAAGAGCAAGTGCAAGTGGCAAGAAGATTTTAAATAAAAGAAATACCTTTTAAATCAACGTCAGACGTCATGTCGGTAGGGGAAGATGTAGAATTGTCAGTATACACAATTCCAATTGGTTCTTTAAGAGACGTAGATGATTCCTACACCAGAAACAAGAAATTGATGAGGTGAGATCTGCATTTTCAAGAGTACCCAGAAAAGGAAAATTCTTACTTTCCACAGAAATCAGGAGAATTCAACAACAAAAATTACCAGGGGCAGCACATTCAGATGCCTGGTGTCGCCAGGTAGAGTCTGGTAAAAGAAAAAAAGAAATAAGAAACAAGATTTAGAGATTATGGAACCCTTAAAGTTGAAACCAAAGAAAGAAAAAGAAAAAAGACGATCAGTTTGTTTGCGAAAAGAAAAAGATTACTTACAAAAGCCGAAATATCTTCCAGAAAATCGTTTCTAGCTGCAGAAAAGCGCATAAAAATTGTAAAAAGGAGAGCAACTTTATGGTAAAGCACGGATCAGGAATGCAGAAAGAAACAAATTTAACTCACAAGAAGGAACCTGGAAAGCGGCAAATCTATTAATGTAAAAAACAATTGGAGCTATCACCGTGACAAAAAGCATTGCCATAACCAAATTTCTCATCGTCATCTTCACTTTTCTTCTCTCCAGCAGACCCGCCGTCGCTAGAACCATCGCTCCACCGCCGCAACCACCACCAGAACCAACCCCTCCTTATTTTTTGATTTGAGAAAAACAGACAAAAATATCGAAACTTCAAGACAAAACAACTGCATTCATCGTCATAACGGAAAAAACTGCAACAACCGCCGGTTTGTCGAAAAGCACAAAACTTCTCAATGCGGACGAGGAAAGGGAGTTGGTTACGGCCACTGGCCACCAAATCAACGGCTCGTCGATGACGATGGATGTGGTGGCGGAGGAGTAGCAGTATAGCGAGAGAGGGAGAGAGAATGGCGTTGATGTTGATGTTAATGATAGAAGAGTGAGTGACAACAAGTGTCTGTTTCTATTTGTTTTACGATTTCGATTGATCTAATGTTTCAAAAAGCAAAAGATAAGAACGTTGTCCAAATTAAGATTAAGTTAAACTGTTTAAGTGATGAGTTATTTGTAACTAAGCAACTATTATCTTTATCTGGTTTTTAAATTGTGTCATCCGTTATTATTAACCAACTGTTAATAACTAACCCGTTTATAATGATAGTTTTTAATTTCCTCATAATTTTTTAATTTATTCCCTTCTTTAATTTGCAAATTAATTTAATTATCATTAAGGATTTATCAAGTAACTTATTTAATGAACATAATTTATAACTTATTATATGTAATTAAGGTTTGTTTATTTGTGTACATGATTTGCTAATTATGTATTTTATTAATAATTACTGATTTAGAGGGAGAAACTTGTAAGGTTGCTCCTTTGCGCTTGGTGACTACAAGGTCACATGTTTAATTTATGGAAATAGTCTCTTTATAAAATGCAAAGAAACGCTGAGTATAATTGATGTCTCTCCAACTAAATATAATTGGTGTGAGTAGTTCAGCACTCTCATCCCTTAATTAAAGGTCTCAAATTTGAGCCCTAAGAATAGAAAAATCTATTTGGCCCATACTTTATCCCTTATGGGCTGACCCCATGCGAACAAAAATTAATCTAAATATGGATGACTTAAAGGCACCTTTCT
>JANIIA010000190.1:8853049-8863136 GCA_027478495.1 Erythroxylum alaternifolium
GAATAAGGTACGAATTAAATTTCGCTTTATTATGATTCGTGTTAATCATTTTATAGAATTAAATAGATCTTGGTTTTTGAGAAATCAAAAATCACAAAAAAGTTTCATGATTATTCCGCTGCGGTTCGGATCAGATCCGGACCTGGTTTCCCAACATATATTCCATTTCATTCCATTGATAACTACCCAACCAACCATAGCCTTACTAAGCAGTGACATTCCCTTTCAAAACAAGGGCTCTTGTAAGGTTAGACGTTGGGGTTTCCTTACTTAAACCCTCTTGCTTTATGCTCGTCTTCGTTATGTTTTTTTTTCCTCATTTATATTTTTGTTTGCTAGGTTTTTTATTAGCTTTAAACATTGTGCCCTCCATGCCTATAATTTCACAAACTACCAAATCCCCCCTATTTTATGGTTTCTCCCAACAAAATTTGCAGGACTATTTGTATCGATATATTCTTTTATGTCTTTAAATTCAATCATAATGTTTTGGTTCTTAAAAAACTTTTGTATTTTATTATAATATTAACCATTTGGATGAGTTTTAGCATCTTTAAAGTGGTTCTGGTTGTTTTCGCCACTTATTCTTCAATTTTTGTTATTAGAGAAAAGGAAGGTTCTTGACTAGGAAAGAAGCGAATTTGTTATATTAAATGAGAATCAATAAAAGAAGCTCGGATTCTATGAATTATGATATTGAAAATTAAATGTGATGGTAGGAAGAGGAGTTGTGATGGCATCAGTTAACCATTGGACGATGGCAGGAGGAGGAGAGGTCTGAGCGAAACGGTTGCACGTCAGAAGTGAGGAGCAAGGAGTGGTGACGACAAGAGGAGGACAAAGGCGATGAACGACAACTAAGTGAGTGACAGAGGTCACAACAAGAGGAGGAGAAAGGCGACCAACGATGACTAGGTAAGTGACAGAGTAAGGACTAAGGAGGCAGGCGGGCTAGGGGAGTATCAGGGTAGATTAGTTATTAGGGTTAGAAATTTTTTTTTACCCTATTCAATTTAGTCTCTAAAATTGATAAAACTTTTCACTTTTGTTCGATATTTTATCAGTATTTGGGGTAAGGTTTGGTACTAATAAGTATCATATGATATAACTTATGTAAAATATGTGAATATCATATCGCCTTTTGACTAGTACGAAATGCTAGTCGTATATTTAATTTAACCGCTAATTAGGAAAATAATTCATGTTGATCATAGAATGTGTAGGCCCTTACTAGTTTAATAGAACATAAAAGAATAAGTTATATTTAAGGCCAAAATTATAAAATTTATGGATCTATAATCTCATTTTCAGTCTCTAGAGTGTTTTATTTTTATAAAATATGAATATAGTGGTAAAGTCCCAAATAAGTTTACTTTCAGTGGAACTATAAGCATCATCTTAAAATAGGCATTGGTTACAAGAATATATACTACGCTTAGTAAATGAACCATTTGATAATAAGAATTAAGCTTTAGCGCGTATTGTAAGTTATGTATAAAAAGTCCCATCTCGAACCACTGAGTGGTTACACTTGTGTCTTTGGTAGCATGTAGATGGGTCAGAGATCTCCATGGTCGTTGCGCGTTTGTATGATCGTGCATTATTTTGCATAAAACATTCAGACCTCGTTGACTAACATTTATTTTTTTCATAAGTGGAAAATCTAGTAAATCTTATGTTGGGTATATCCAGGTAATACCTAGATCATATTAATTGAACTTTAAGTTAATATATGTAATTATATATGTACCGTGAGAAAATGCATATGCTTCCTTAGCAGTCATATGTAATACGTAACAAGACCTTAGTTACATATCTCGAATCGAACGTGAAAGGGAAATAAATTAAGAAATGCAAAAAATACTTAATTTCGGTTTCAAAACTTTAAATGAGCTTTCTGAGGCCGAAACGAACGCGAATCTACCGACACCTTCAAGGGAATTACTCACCAGGACGTGTTAAATCTTTTCTGTAGATTTCTATATAAGTGAACCTCCGAATGGGTCAGAGTATCTTTACATTCACGATTTGCTACAGTAGCTACAAGAGACCTTAACCTTGTTTATATAGCATCAATATCGGGCCTCCCCATCAAAGGCTTAATATGGGTCCGTTTTATACTGATTAGAGTTGATTTTCCTTCTAGACTTCGGCTTATTAATCCAGATCATTTATTGGACTACTTTATTATTTTTATCTGGATCAAATTTACGTAACTTAACTGATAAGTTATTAAAAATGTTAAAATGCAATTAATTGTTGTCCACTAAATGGAAAAATTTACAATAATTAATTATGATATTGACTCAAGTTGAAAACTAGTTTAAAATTCGGTTAAGTCACGCTACTGTAAGATCTATCAAGTTTAAAAACAAAACATTTGATCTAAAGATAATGAAAGTCTATCATTCTATCTCGCAAGGCTTTCGATACTAAAAGATACCAAACACCAGTTTCATGTGTGACACAGGTTCAATATAATCACAAATATCTAATATCTCATTAACATGAATAAGAAAATGGAGGTGGCAAACTCAGATGACACCTGTATGATCTGATATGTATCATCTTATGTTTGTAGGTTTCGATTTCTCTAAACTTTATGCTAAACCACATATGTTAAACTACATTAGATAAATCATGTTTTCTCTCATCGCATGCTAAATAACATAAGAGAAAACTTTTTTCCTCCCACCAAATGCTAAACTGCATCAGAAAAGGCCTTTAAGTTGTTTAACTGAATGCAAAAGTGCATTAGAGAACCTTTATGGGATTAAAAAACTTATATCCCCCTATGTCATGTTAAAATTCATGGATATCTGTATAAAATTGTATTTGTCTAAATGACATAGGATCAAGGTCAATCTGTATATATGCCCAATGGCTTTTAAAATGCTTAAGATTGACACAGATCTTAATACTTTTATACGTATTATCACAATGTACAATAACACGCATTATTGAGGATAAATGATGATCATCTTTGTTAATGAGCCATAATGCTGTCATAATACATCAAAATATATAAATATACAACTGTACATGGAGTAAACATAATGATCCCCTAACTAACAGTGTCTAAGGACTTCAAAACACCCATACTATATACTTGTCTTTCAACCACAAGTGGGTGAAGTCCTTTAGTTAAACGATCAACTAACATTTCCTCAGTTCTTAAATGCTCCAAACCTTGATGTCACCTTTTCGTATCAACTCCTTTATGGTCAAATATTTGACCTCCAAATGTTAAGACCATGTGATATTCTTTGTTGTTACTAAACAACATAGCAGTAAGATTATCACAGTACAACCGAATGGATCTAGCCACTGAATCAACTACGGACAACTAAAAAATAAAGTTTTTGAGCCAAACCGTCTATGAAGCAGCCCTATAGCATACACTTTGCATGCATAGTCGAGGAAGTCACTCGTGTCTACTTGACACTCTTTCACGACATTGTACCATCTACAAATATAAAAATGTAATATTAAGTGGACTTTCAATCATCTAAACACATAGCTAAAATCTAAATATGGATTCCTTATAAGGTTTAGACTGTTAACTTTTCTATATGTCAATATATAATCCTTGGTTTCCTTTAAGTATCTCAACACTCACTTGCCTACATTCCAATAGTCTACACCTGGGTTAACCAGATATTGACCAAATAGTCCAACAATAAATGCAATGTCTGGTCTAGTACAAACCTGGGCATACATCAAGCTACCAATCACATAGAACAGATTATCACTATCAAACAATTTCAATTTACTACGACTCGTCAACCTTTATGAAGTAGGCCACGATTATTAGAAATTTCATCATAGAAATTTTATCAAACACTTAACGTGCATACTGCATGCATGTATAACTATTCAAATCACAGTCGAAACCACTCGTCCTCCTTAGTAAAATCGCAACCAAGCAGTCCACATTCCTCTCCAAATAATCATACAAGTTTAAAGGTTCATGAATAATACGAGAATACCAACTTAATAAATAGACACTGGTGACCAACTAAAGCAATAGAGAGGGAGGGTCGAGGGTGACGATGGAGAGGAATGAGAGTGATGACGAAGGAGTGAGAGGGCCGAGGGTGGGAGAGTCATAGAGAAGAGACGTGGCTAGGAGTGATTCAAAATATAAAAGACAAACGATGTCGTTTTTTATTTGTAAGAAAACGATGTCGTTTTTTGCTTGTAAGAAAACGATGTCGTTTTGTCCTTATTTTTTGTAATTTTACCAACATAAAACGGCATCATTTAACCTATGGAAGAAATGAGTTAAACTTACATAAAACGATGTCATTTTATGTTTCAGTGATGGATGAGCCACGAGCCATGGGCTGGTCTAGTCGGACCAGCCCGCTGTTCGGCCCGTCCACCATAATCGGTGGGCCGTGCTTCATGGGTCATGGCACGGCCCACCATTCTATGGACCATACCCACCCGACCCATGGCCTAGCCCATAGATCGATTTGACCAGGCTAAACCAATTGACCACAAGCCGGGCTGGGCCAATATTGACATCCCTAAAGATGCTTCACCAAGATCCTTTATGTCAAATTACTTGACGAAAAGTTGCTTAATCTTATGCAAAGTTATTCAATATGAGCAATATATCATCCACGTGTAATAATAGGAAGATAACTTTGCTCCCCCTGACCTTATGATATAAGCATCCTTTTAACTTTATTTTCTACAAAGCTGAAAAAGGTCAACACCTCATCATTTATAAAGTACTAATTTCAGAAGGTTTGATGTAAATCATATATTGATTTGCTTAACGTATAAACCATGTCAGTTCTGTCTAGATCGTGAAAACTTTCAAGTTACACCATTTAAACTTATTCATAAAGGTCTTTATCTAAGAAAGCGATTTTGATAGCCATCTGATGTAACTTTATATCATCATAAGCTACAATTGTCATAATCACTCTGAATGTATATTTAGAGGATACGTGAGAGAAGGCAACATTAAAGTCAACCCCCTCTCACTGAGTGAACCCTCTGGCAATTGAGCGAGCCATAATCCACTAAACTTTATCCCGAATCCTTTATGATCTTAAACAATCATTTTTGACTAACGGGTTTGCTTTGTTGAGACAAATCAATTTAGTTCTCATACCTTATTGTGCTTCATGAATAGCATTTCGTTCTTCATTACATCCCACCACAAATCGACATGGGTCTAAAAACAACATTTGTCAAAGTGACTGAATCTTCAACATGTCCAATATTATAGTCTTGTTTACCCAAATAAACTATGTAATCCGATAAGATAGCAGGTCATCTCATTATAGTGGAGCATTGGTTTTAATGCTCAGGAATCTCTGTATGTTCTGTTACAGGTTCGCGTTCCCTTAAAGGAATGGTACTTAGACCAAAATCCACTGGAACTTACTGTATAAGTAACAGACACATAATTACTGTAGTATCCATCTTGCCATCGTCTAAAGGGTGAGAGTTCCCACTACCATCATCAGGATAGCCCATACACAAATGTGTATAAGGCTTCTTGTTTGTCTGATAATTAGGTAGGTTACTCTTGCTCTACATTAATGCTGTCATATCCTTTAGGGTGTGATTATGTCATTCGGCAACATACCATTTTGCTCAGGACTATTCGACATAGTGATCTGAGTCATTATTCCAACTAATTCCATATATTTGACAAACGAACCTTTTATGTCCTAAAACACCATGTTTGTCATAATATTCTTCTCTATAGTCAGATTTGACTATCTTGATGAATTTTCCCAATTTGTTCTCAAACTTCAGTCTTTAAGCAAGAACACATAAATTGTAATATGCATAATCATTAATAAATGTCTGAAATTATCTGAAATTGCATAATGCAGAAACCAACAAGCCAAAAGCAAAAGTTTATTCATTTTTCCTTATTAGTCAACTTACCCTTGTAATAGTCAGCACATGTTTCCAAATTGTCAAAAGCTAGATTTGTGACAATGTTATCCTTAATATATCTCTTAAACCTAGCTTTGGAAATGTGGCTTAAACTTTTATGTCACACCATGTATGACTTATCATTCATAAGGCTTCTTTTCATGACTTGTTTGACAAGATATGAAGAAGCTTATATCTAAATCAGGGTAAGACACATTCTATATAAACCGTATGAGAAGAAAGTTGTACCATTATGTTCTGTATTAAACGTTAACTATACAACATAAGCATTAATTACAAAACTTTAACTTTCTTTGTCCAAAATTGATGCAAAGATCATATATAAAATGTGTCGTGTAAAACCAAATGAACCTTGTATAAGGTTCAGAACATACATCCCTTATAGATATAACATTCGCTTCTTCATTGTTGTTATAACACCCCCTATATGGAACCTACAACCATCCACACACATAGCAAACAAATTCCTGTACACACATTCAAGGTATACAATTCTATTTAATGTTATACATATACACATTATGAAACTCCTCAATACCTAACATTATCATTTAACAGTAGTAAAACATCTTTACATTGACATGCTAATCTAAAAGAAAACACATCATTTCCTTTTTCATTATATGTGTAATCATCTGTAACTAAAAACACGTTCTAAAAGTACTTTTTCTTCTATATGTTGTCCTTGGTCCCTGCAGATGTTCCCCGTACCTCACTCCTATGACTTAGACCTACACGGATCAACACCCATGTTAAGCTTGAAAGCTTAGTGGGGAAAACACTTAGTTCAGATGACCACTTACAATAGTCATCCGCCAAGCACATACATTCTTGAACATCGCATAAATATAAATAATAATGGCATACTTAATCAAATAAATAATGCAAACATGCTTTTTTTTTTCATATACCATAAATTCACCTTCAAAACTCAAACATTAATAGTCAACACTCAACGATGCAAATTATCAATACAAATGCAAATGCTCATTCATATACCGATTGTTTATGTTTTCATACTGTATTGCTTATTTATATCTCTTTACTTTAATTTATGTGTTAGACATGAACATTTTCTGTGGGTGTGAATAACGGGTACTTTGGATATCCAAAAATATCAAACTGTGGATACCCAAAGGTACTGAATTGTGGATACCTAAAGATATTGAACTATGTACACTAGTGGTGTCAAACTATAGCAGTTGCACTGTAACCTATAGGCGTGCCTATTTATCCAAAACCAAGACAATAGAGTAAGCACTATGCCATTTCTTTTAACCATTTCCAAATTTCACAATTCATATATTAGCAAATCATATGATATACATTTCAAGTCATAAAATCTATATATGTGTTCATACATGCAAGTCATAACTTACCACCATTAGGAGGATGTCAAAATCACACTTTTATAATCATACTATATATATATGACCAATAAATATGCATACCAATCATTTATGTACAAGTAAGTTTTCTTTGGAATGCTTTATGCTCAATCTTAAATTCTAATATTAAATCACCCAATTCACACATGGTAAGTCCTATTTCGTTTATTTGTAGGTGTTTAAAAGGTTTCATAGACATTTAAAAAGGTTCGAATAAGATTTAGTAAAAACCAGAAACAAAAATAATGTCACAATCCCGATAGACACTCTCTCCATTCATACCACTACTTGTTCCTTAATATGCATATAGAAAAAGTTAGAATTGGGTTTCAAGGTCTTCTATACCTTTTTTTCTTTATGTATATACTTTCTATAACACTAACAATCAGACCATTTAGGCTTCTAAATCATGAGATATAAGCAAAATATCACAAGCTTCTCCAAGATAGGGGCAGCATCAGGTCACCTTTTTCGATCTCAATTTCTAAGGTCATAGAGCCAGAATTAAGTCAGAGTTCCTTCTATAGATATTTATATCTATGTCTTATGTTTCATGTGCAACTAGAATCACACAATTTGGAGGTCTATAGGCTGCATTGTGACTCAAACAATGTGACTGACTTAAACAAACCCTAGACAGAATTCCACCATATAATACTCTCTTGTCATATTCAACCAATTATATCCAAGATAACACTAAAATAACGCCAAAGCAACATCCAAGCAACAATTCCACATCAAAATAAAGAATCTTTATATCCATTCAATTATACACAAATACAGAAATCAAATAAGTGAAGTCTCAAACCTTAGAATTGACAAAGTAGTTCTTCTAATGCTTTTCCTTCCCTTCTTCTTTGGCTTTACTTAAATAACCAAATGAAAAATGATGGGATGAAGAAGGTGAAATGGAGAGGAGAAAAATATGAAGTTAAGTCATCAAAATTTCATCTATCTCCCCTCTCCATATGTCTTTTCATGAATCTTCTAGTCTTAGACACAAGTTTCAATTACATTCAATCATATGTCACAATCCTATTGGACCACGTGTTACAATCCCATTGGACTACATATTACAATTCTATTAGACCATATTTTAAAAGTATATTGGACCATATGTTACAATTCTATTGGACCATGTGTTACAATTCTATTAGACCATGTGTTATATTTATATTGGACACACATGCTTTAATCTTATTGGTCTATGAGTTAACTTTAGGAAAATTGCATATTAGTTCTTCTTCCTTTAATTCCGACATTGGCCTATAATCTTATCAATTTATTCATTCCCTTATGTCTTTAATTTTCTAATGGCATAAATTTCATACAATTTTGTAAATTATATCGGGAGTTATACCCCAAAAACTATAGGCCGTTTGAAAACAAGGATAATAACCAGAACTCAACTTCAAGCCAGAATTCAAAACACTTAGAGGCAGAATCAAATTTCAGTTCCTTCATGAAAGTTTTAGACCTATGCCTCTAGTTTGATCTCCAATTAAAATTATCCAGTTTGGAGCTCTACAGGCCAAGATATGGCCAAATCACAAAAATCTTTTTAGTGGAACCTATCCACTAACTTCGGTCTTATCATGCAAGAGCAACACAAAAATACATTCAATTTAACTTATGGAATACTTTTTTTATCAATCCCCCTCACATAACATTCATAAATCCAAGCAAACATACTAAAAATTTCCATAATATTTCACTTCTAAATATGTATGTCCATGCCGAAGTGAACAAATTATCCATTTACCCTTGTCTTTTACATTAAGTACCTTTATATCTCTTACTAAAATGCACTTAATTTATTTTTAATACACCTTAGTCATGCTATAATACTTCCAAGGTGTATGTTGGGTCATTACAACTGTCAGCCATCAGTTTCTTCTTTTCTTTAGTTGGTTGTATCTCTTATATATAAATCCCTACATTATGCAAGCAACGCAATTAGATGCTCCACCATCTAACCACCAAAAGTTGGATGTGGCTATAACATAATTGGATTCATAAATTGATAAGCCAAAGAGTTATTTGATGGTTTCTGTCTTTCCTTTTAGACCTTATACTGTTGGCCTCTTTATGTCCGTAGGATCTTTACTAGTACTGGATTGACCAACATTAGTATGTGAAGAAGATTTAGTGTTCTTACCTTTGAACTTAGTGGACTTCAATTTCGTCTTCCCTTTGGTTGCTTAGAGGGGTTGTAGAAGAAACAGTCTTAAGTTTCTCTTCCTTGGCAACACAATGGGCAATAAAAGCATTGAAGTCTCGTTCCTCATCTAGTGAGTAATATGTCATCAATAGATTACTAAACTCTAAAGAGAGAGTACTTAGAGTTTGGTGAACTACGAAGGCATCAAGAAAAGAAATATTCAGCATCTTTAGTCTACTTTGTAGATGGACCATTCTTGATATGTAGTTGATCACTCCCCCTTCTCTAGTGTACCTTATGGAGAATAGAGATGCCAATATTGGAGCAGCCCGGCTCGGCCCAGCCCAGCTCAGCCCATCCCGTGGTCAATGAATTTAGCCCAGTCAAACCAGTCCATAGGCAGGGTGGGTATGGCCCGTGGACTAGCAAGCCGGGTCATGGCCTGTGAAGCATGAGCCACAGGCTGACCTATGGCCCGTAGCCCATAGCCCGCCCACCACCCAAACATATTTTAATAAATATTACCACGAGCCATTTATTAAAATAATTAATAAATAATTTAAGTAAATTAAAAATTTGTAATTAATGTAATTCATAATTTTAACAATAA
>JANIIA010000190.1:8893537-8908208 GCA_027478495.1 Erythroxylum alaternifolium
GTGTTAAGACTTGATGGGTAGCTAGTCCATCAAACTATTGGCGCCAGTTTAATCACCAAATCTCCTTAAAACATCTAGAAGTGATGATATCACTATAAACTCTTTATTTGAATGAATGTTCCCTGATACATGTTTCAATTAATAATTCCAACATGCAGACACTGGATTGATACTCTGTAAAAATCTATTCCGATCATATCAAGAATTATACTCATTTCAGGTTCTTCAGCTCTTTACTTAAACATGCTCAACTTGAATCAATTATTACACATGCTGTTGGTTTGAAGTTGCGGGGATCTAATTCATTTCAGTGTGTTCAAATGCTAAAATTCATTAAATCAGAATGTGTCAAAATCCTAAAGTACAACTCAGATCTTTTGAAATTTAATAAAATGCAGGCCCTTGACAATTTATCTTTGACTCAAAAGAAATTGGCTATGGATCCTACAAATCCCTCTATCTTGGTTAAAGAGAAATCATATCTAAGTAGTAATTTACAATCTATTAAAGAATACGGGGAACGATTGAAATAGAAGTCGAGAATTTTGTGGATGCAATATGGGGACAACAATACCAAATATTGTATCAATGTGATTCAGGGCATAAAAAATAGAAACAAGATCGTTTGTTTTGAGAATGAAGATGGTATCAATATAAATGATCAGGATGAGTACAAAAGGACGGCTATAGGCCATTCTTTTTGCTCTAAATGGAATCTCTACACACACTACAATCTCTCTTGTAGTCTGGTTAGATGAATGGCTGGTTCAATCAATCATATACAAGAATTTGCTCTAATCAAGGAAGTCAATAGTGATGAGATAAAGGAAGTCTTGTTCTCTTTTCAACAAGATAAGTCTCATGGGCCAGATGGTTTTAATGCTAGATTTTTCAAGAGAAATGGAATTTGTTGCAAGTTCCAGTGGTCAAAACAATTCAGAAATTCTTTAGTAGTGGCAAATTACTCAAAGAAGTTAATAAAACCCTTCTTGCTTTGTTGCCTAAAGTTTCTAATCCTAAGATACTGAATGACTACCGATTTATTGCCTACTACAATGTGTTATACAAGATTATCTCCAAGATTCTTGCTAACAAATTGAAGATTACTCTAACTAGTATTATTAATCCTAGTCAAGGAGCATATGTTCTAGGTAGATGTATGGGAGACAAATCATGCTTGCTCAAGAGCTATTCAGAGACTATAAACAAAAAGAACATGTTAGAAGTTGTGCTCTTAAGATAGACTTTGCTAAGGCTTATAATATTGTGGAGTGGGGTTTCATTATTAATGTTATTCATGTTTTTGGTTACCCCAATAGGTTTATTAATTGGATTTATGCTTGCATGTCAACAGTATCCTTTTCAGTGTTAATAAATGAGAAACCTACACATCTATACTAAGCAGCTAGGGGCATAAGGTAGGGTGACCCACTATCTCTATATCTTTTCACTATAGAAGTTCTTTAAAGAATGACACACATGTGTATTGATGAAAACTTAGTTTTCATATATCATTATCAGTGTAGAGAGCTCAATATTACCCAATTTGCTTTTGCAGATGATTGGCTCATGTTATATGCTAATGAAATTTCTTCAATTGAAGTTATTTATTATCTTTACAGAGATTTCAAGAAGTTTCTGAGCTAAGATTCAATCCTCAAAAAAGCTTTGCTTATTTATCTAAGCTAAGCCCTGATAACTCCTCAAGAGTGATTACTAAAGCAAGGCTGTCCATTCACCAGTTACCATTTATTTACTTGGAAATTCCTATCTCCACAAGGAGGTTAAATGTAGACCTCTCATTGATAAAGGTTAGAAAAGGATTTCTAATTGGACTAATAAATTACTATCTTATAGAGGTATACTTCAGCTTGCTATTTCAATCTTCAATAATCTACACATCTATTGGTTGTCTCACTTAACTATTCCTAAAGGTGTTTTAAATAAGATTGATAGAAGCATAAGAGACTTCATCTAGCATGGGTTAAATACTAGTGGTAAGAAGATTTGCAAAGTTAACTGGAGTGTCATTTGTTTTCCTAAAGAAAATGAAGGGTTGGGAATAAACTATGCTAGTAGAACGAACCAAGTATTGTTAGCTAAAAGGTTATGGACAAAATGTCATGATAAGGAAAGCCTTTGGATGAAATGGGTGCATATGTTTTATGTCAAACAAAGAAGCATTTGGTCCATCTCTCAAAAAAGTACTCATTTCTATACTTTTCAACAAATTTTATATACCAAGTTAGTCTTGCATTCTCATATCAAGCACTACATTAGAGATAGAAGAAGTACTAAATTCTGGTTTGACAATTGACATTCTCTTGGGCCTTCATGCTATACACAATATTTCATTACTTTTAGAAGGTTGATCCCTGAAAATACTATAATGCAAGAACTTATTCAGAATGATAACTGGTATTGACCATATCACATATGTAGGGGAATTACCCCAATAACAAACAGTATGCTGGATTATTTACTATATCAGAGGCTACAGGATGAAGCTAGATGGAATTTACATAACTCATGCAAGTTTAATGTTCTTTCTTGTAATAAAAGTTGCTTCTTGGTCTCATGAGGTTTCCCTTATACAAATCAATTTGGGTTTTGGTATCACTAGAGCTCATTCTTTCATTTTCTGGTTAGCAGCTATTCAAAAGTCGAGTATCAATGATAGCTTTAAATTTCAAATATTGGATAGTTCATTATGTTTGGATGATGAGAAACACCAAGTTATTTAAGAAATCTGAATAATTTAACAAATTCACCTAGGTAGAGTTTTACTCCAAGTTTAGATTGAAGATTGAGACACTCATCTTTACTTGATTCATAGTATCACTTAAAAATTAACAAAGCATTATAGGTGTTATCTTAATATGTAGTTTGTTGTTATATTATACTCCAACAGTTAGGGATGAATTTCAATTCTCATTGTAATTTCCATCTTTTTGAATGAATACACTACTTATTTTCCAAAAACAAAAGTTGGACATGACTATAACATTAAGAGCAGGTTCCATTTTGTGTAACCTGTAGATGAGATTGCGTAGCTGTTAAAATATCCCAAAGCTTGATTATATGGATCTCATGTAGTAGTTTTTTTTTTTTTTTGATTGCCCACAAGATGTTCTAGGCGGGTCCCAATTATAAGAAGGTACCTTTAAGCCATCCACACTCAGGTGTTATCTTAATATTAACAAGTATATATACACATTGTATTACACTTACAAATGGGATGAGTAATTGCTTTTCTTATTTACGAAAGCTAGAGTTACTCTTGTGAATGAGAGTAAAGGTTAAATAACAAAAGAGACCTCATGTAAACATTGACCTGAAAAGATCAACCAAAATGAATCAGACAAGCATTTTATGGCTTGGTCTCGAGAGAAGGGACCTGAAACAAAATGCAATATGTAGAAGTATACTGCATCACCCAGCGAATGTCCACAATCTTTCACTTTAACTATCTGCTAAACGCCACCAACCTTCTAAAAAACTCTGCAAAGTCATATGCCTCTGTTTCTACCTTTTCTCTTCATTCTTCCCTTTATACAACTAACCTTACCGTTATATTTCAAGCTCATGCCAGAGGCTGTCTTCATAACTTTTTGTCTCAAACCTCCATTCTGTTGGAGCAAGTTATGCTTCTCCTTCAGGGTTCAGACATTCGGGAACCATCATGTTACGATCAAAATCCTTCCTGCATCCTTGCCCTACTTTAAGCTGCCAGAAGCCAAGTAGCAAATATAGGCATAGATCCTGTTGAGAAGAAATCATCAGCAAACACACTACCATCTCCTCCGCATCGACCGTACTTCCTCACAAACTAATATCAAAGCTACTGATCCAAACTTGGCAACCTTACCACCCACATGTTGCTTCTTTGGATCCTAAAGGTCAGATCTTTATAGATATTCACCAGGCTTACGCCACATTATCTTCATCAAGTTGCCAAAGCAAACTATGAATTGTCATTTCATACAAGAGCATATTGCCTTCGACATTACAACAAAGGCACCGGCTTCCCAGGACGTTGAACAACCACGCGGTGGGAAACAGATAGTGTTGATGAAACAACCTTATGCACATAGCCTAGATGCCACCATCAAATAAATATAATTGGCTCTTCGGAGAAATGGAGTATTAGCATTGCTAGCTTGATATGCTATCGAAATAAGGAGTTCTTGACTAGGAGGAAATGGGAGACATAAGCATACAAATTTCATGCAATTTCCCATTTTTCTGTACAGACCAAACTTTGCATTTCATATAATTGAATAAACACAATGAAAAAAAATCATTTACAGCTCATTAGCACAGAGTTTATAACATGTATAAGGGTGCGTAACTTGAAGGCCTGTGCAGAAGTTATATTAGGGAGACTCTTTTGATGGTTAAGTATCTGATAGACCTGATCAAAGATAAGCCTCACATGCGCTGCAATTGTTGGATCTGTAGGATTTATGGTAACAGCCACCTCTGTCATCCACTCCACTTTTCTGGAAGTTTCGTTACTAAAGTCGCAAGCTAACTGTTGTAGAAGAGCCAGTAGAACCCCTTGGCTTAATGGTAGTGGAACCATGGATAAAAGTCCATGCAGATCAACCTGGTGATTTAAGAGCAAACAAAAATTGAAAAGCTCGTCAACTTTCCACAAGTGTGCGAGCAATTTCCCTTTTCCTCAGTTTAAAAAGTAGGGAGCAAGAAGCTTAATGATTCCAATGACTTAATTCGGCTTGGCACTCAACAAACAAACAATTGAAGCCAAAAGGATAATTTCCACCAATTTTCTTTTCAAGAGAGTTAATACAATCTGGTCAATCTTAAGAAAAACATTCAATCAGGATAAAGATGGTACCCAGAAAGTCAAAAGTGATCATGGCTAGAAACTGTCGATGCAAAATCTAAAGATGTTGATCATGTGTACTCTGTGCTCTTAGACATTGTTTATGTTAATGCATTAAGCATAGTTGCAATAAGTAGCACAGTGAAGTTTTGGTGATAAAAAAAAAATGCAAGGCAACGATTGAAAATGCAGACGGCCAAATCTAAAAGAGAATGAGAAGTCCATTCAACACCTTACTAGCATCTATATTAGTTCAAGTATGTTTTCCCCATCCATAGATTTCACATGTAGCTAATAGTTCAAAGAAAATTTTACCCAGCACAATTGTAAGCATTTCCATAAACTGCCAAAGAAACTTCTGATGTTCCATAGAGCTTCGCATGAGCACATTGACACATTGGGCTAATCTTAAGTGATTCAGTTCATGCAATTAAGAATGCAGAAGAATGCAACAAAAATATGCAGTAAATAGCCATATCAGAAAGAAAAACCACTAGTTCATACTACCACCAATTAAATAAAATATACTGTAGTTGAAGTTATATTTTTATGTCTGCATCTCACACCTAATGTGTAACTCACAATGTCTCTGAAACTATTTATCAGCCCCTAAGAACATAAATCTCTTCCTCATAAGGTTTCCACTAACACATAATTGCAAGAGGCAAACCATACCTGAGAACATAACCAGGAAACAATAGACAAATCACTTCTATGCAAAGCTATAGTGAATGCTTCCTCGTACTTCTGCTCACCAACCAATCTGGATAATTCTTCCATAGGATTGAAAGGTCCTTCAGCCTGTTAATGTAAGCACTCAAGTTAGTTACCAGTACGGTTGATTGATCAATGGAGAACGATAAGCCTTGCTCCCCTTGCAATTAAGCTTCTCAACACATTGCAGAAAAGAGAACCAGTACCGTCTCATGTAAACCAGCAATTGGACCATTGATTCCAGCTACTGATGGATCGCTAACTGTTGGGTTTGCATTTGCAGCTGCAAAAGCTATTAGCTTGCGTTGGCCATCAGTCAATTCTCCACTTAAGGTTTGTGTAATTGATGATGCTGTCTTGATTGCATCCTGTTATAGTCAAAGGTTTTCAAGTTACACTAGCATAATTACCCAAAAGCAGTATAACATAATCTAAAAAATGTAATGCTAAGAGAGATCACTATATAGCCTTTATATGACATGTTCTAGTCTTTACATTTATTTTCTTTTCTTTCTCTACAAAAACGAAGAATTCCATCTGATTGCTTTAACCAGATATAAAATATATGGAGCATGGAGTTACTGATGTCATGTCAAAGTGCCAATACAGTTGGCCATCTTAAATATAAAGCATCGTTAAATGATACCGAACAAACAATACACACAAGAAAAGGAAACAAGTGGGATGAACAAAATGAAGCACATAGGAGCTAGATTTAAGAGCTCAAATGAAGCAACAGGATTTAAGTCACATCTTGGAGACATTTATGAGAAATCTCCTTGTCTTTGTTGTCCTCTTATAAACCATACATCTAACTTTCATCATCTGATTCAGAGCATGCTATAGAATATGATCACATGTTCAAAAATAAATGAAAGAGCTCTACACGGCCTAGTTAGTGAAACAAAAGTAACCAAGTGAGCAGACATTCGATACCCATATCAATTAGCGTCACTTCTATCAAACTAAAATGGGGTGATTTCTTATAAAATCAACCACTTAACCAACTAAACAACCAAAGATAAGCAGAAAAGATAGAATGAAAAAGAACCTTTTCCATGAATTTGATTTAATAACTTGAGCCAAAATCACACATAAGAAAAAATAGGAAAAGCATAAATTTCCAAATTTATGTGGACTTGTTAATAAAATTCATGGTGAAAAAAACAAAAGCAATGACGAAGATATATTATAAAAAGCCACACACCCTTAGAGCCGTGGTTAAGGGAGAGTATGAAGAATCAAACTGTTGTTGAGAAGCATTTATAATTTGGATAAGCCCTTTCTGAAATGCAGCGTCAACTTGATCAAACATAGCTTTGCATGACATCTCAAAAGCAGGAATAATTGAGGCTTCCATGATAGACTTTAATGCATCCTGCAAGAACAGATTACATGACTTTCTAATTGGCATTGAACAAATTTTTTTCTTGAACAGCAAGAAAAATAGACAGAAACAAACAATTTACAAGTTGTATATCAAGATGGATGTCCCCATGCTTTTCACTAAAGAGAAAACTAATAGGCGAATTTTCTTTAAAATCTCAAACATAAAGATGGACAGGTTAGTTCTTTTTATTTTAACATAATAATTACCTCCTTTGGATTTTGACAATTGAGATTTAAACTTAACTTAAAGGCAACACATGAGCAACTGTAAGGGGTTCCTTGGTCATTATCAAAATGACAAAGGACTCTTTTAAAAAGAGACTGAACATACCAAGATATGCAGTTCAGCCTGATTTATTATGCCATTTTAACCTTGAACATGATAAATAGGTAGTATCTACTATTTCCTTTTTTAAGGTTCAAATAGTATGACCAGTGAATCCTAAATATCACATTTGATCTACCGGGCCATTTTTTCAGACACATCAACCAATTCACAAATGAAACACTGACATTTTAGCTTTTTCTTCATAATCATTTCTAGGACTTAAAGCAATAACAGAACATAAAATATCGTGCTGGTAAAAGACACTGTTTAAAAGATATTGCTCCTTTTTATTGCTTTCTATGGTACCTAGGCATGCATAAGAGATATTGTAGTAATTTGTACTAAATTTACCTGAAGTGCTTGTTTGCCTGATGTCTGAAATTGTAACTGTATCTGTCTAGCAACTGCAGCTTCAAGCTTTGAACTAACAGATTTTTCTAATTGATTCAATGCCTTCTCTCCTACACCCTTCTGGAAAAAAACACAGCAATGCACCTAATAAAATCACTTTTGGGTTTAAGAAAAGGGAAACAATCTCTGAACTAAACTGTGACCCAATGGCCCATGGTAACATAATGATTATGGGAAATCATATAGCCATCCGATGAAAAGAAGCCATCAAATAACAATAAATTGTCCAGTGCAAACTGTTATTGAGGCTACAAGATGGGATTGCCAAATGGCTGTCATGAAATCATTAAGGAACATTAATAGGCTAATTATAACCAGAAAAATAGTCTATGACAAGCTTTAGCATTTAACCTGGAATGACTCTGTGATAGCTAAAGATATGCTTTTCTCCAGAGTGGGAACAATTCCACGAGCTACAGCAGGTCCAACCGAAGCCATCTCTTTCTTCAGATTCTTTTCAGCAGCATTGGCCAAATCCTTATTTGTAAAGTTTGTGACTAAATTGGTCAACTGTTGGGTACGCTCTAGCTCCAACTTCTGATGTTTCACATTTTCTTCTTGGAAACGAGCCCATAAAGCATCAGTGTTATCCTTAACAGCTTTCTCAATATTTCGGCCCAAGGAGGCCTCCAATCTTTTGCTTTCCTTGGAAACTGGGGCTGACATCATACTATGCATCTGCTTTAGCATTTCTTTCTGTATAGACGTTACCTATCAAGAAAAAGAAAACATCATTGGGAACCCTCAGGTTAAGAAATTAATGTAGACATAATAAAGGTGAGTCCATTGTGTCAAATCAAAAAATTTCAAGTCATGGTATTAGAAAAGGTGGGCATTGTGGTAGTTACTGGCCAGCTGGGTCCATGTAAAAAAACTATAAGTATCTATATATACCAGATTACACATAATGATCATCTATATGCAGGCATGCATGTACCTATGTACGTATGTATGTATGTAAACTTTACCCATGCATGTTTAGAGTACTTCCGACTGATCAGTTACCTGATCAAGTGTATCTTGCATGGCTGACAACTGAGGTAAAGCAGCATCAATACACAAGGCACCTGAACAGCAACCTGGTTCATTGGATGAATCTGTGGAATTGAAAGGACTTGTAGAAGGAGAAGATGGACCAGATATTTGGGAATTTTTCCCCTTTTGTTTTCTTCCCTTCATAGTAGGGGCTGGGGATGTTTGCTCCACCATCACAGTTTCTAAATCACCAAGCTTGCCAGTCACATCTTTTGAGATATATTGAACTTCACCATTGTTAGCTCTATCTGGGACCCCACTAACGCTACATTCATTAATCTGCTGAATTCCCCCAAAAGCATAAACTTCCACACCGTATTCTCTGGCCATCTCAGTGCTAAGATTTGAGGCCTGAGAATAGAAAGACTTCTCCTTTTTCTCTGCAACAGAGATTTCAATTTCTCTAGGCAAGTCAATGTCATTGTATTTGTTTTTTCCAGTCTCTCCAACAACTTTACCCTCTACCACAACACTTTCATTGTCATTATTGATAATCGCATCCAGCGAATTCACCTCTCCAACATTTATCCCTTGAGAAATTCGAGAACTATCAGATGTAGCTTGAGGGAGAAATTCAGAAGGTGTTACAAGATGGGTTGGGTGTTTAAATATTGAAGGAGATTCAGGAACTTTTGTGATGTCTGCCCTCACAATATCTTGCGTGTCATTCCTCAAAGTGTCAGCTGAGGATGAGGTAGCAGTTAAATTCAACCTGACAGCATCCATTCCATGGTAAACCAAATAATCAAACACAAGCTGATCACCACTAGGGTCACTTAATTGTGCAGTGAGGTCAGTTCTCTTAGGACTTGGGAGACCTGACAGTTTCCTGGACAACCTTGGACTTAAAGGAAGTGGTGGCGGCACATCGTTGATAGAATCAACATTGGCATGCAAGGTTGTAGCACTGGATTTCATGTCTGCAGCAGATTTAACAGAATAAGTAAGCCATTAATGTCAGAAGAAGCTAGCTCACTAGTGTAGCAATTCAAAAGCTGCCTCAAATTACCAGTAGCACTGGAATCACATTACCTATGGGCATTTGAGATGAATTAGTTCTGTGAGAAGATTCTCTTAAGGCAGAACTTTCAAAAGCATCACAACTACAAGGATCATTCGATTCTGTTTTCTTCAATTCAACAGCCTCTGCTGATGTTGGAAGGCACTGTGACAATTCCAACGCATACTGTTGAATGGCCTGTGTTTGGACACAGTATACCTGAACAATATGTTCTCCATTTGGTAAAGTATCGCTAGTTCCTGTAAGACTCAAAATGCACATTTTTACTGTAAACTCAGCTATGTAATCCATACGAGTTGCAGCTGGGTAAGGACCATATTCTATGTGCACAGCATATATGGCATTCTTCTTGGCATTTGCCAGTAAAAATAAGCCTGCTTGGGGAAGTGCTACAACTTGATTAAAGAATGCATCCTGAACTCTAGATTCAGCAGAACTCTTCAAAGTCAATGTCTGAGTGTTCTGCCAAGACTCAGAATCACTGGGCAACAACCACCCCTCCTCACTTGTAGAAGCCCATATCTTCACTTCCCGATTTAATGGACCCTATCAAGAAGCCCAAATTAACAATACTTTAGTCAGAGTGCCACCTAAAGCTAATTTGACTGTTGACTAATCGACATGTTTTCTCATCATATGACCATATTGTCAGAAGAAAAAGTAGACAACTTGCATAGTTGACTATTCTACAGCAAACTAAGTTATTTAGCATGACGCTGGCTCAAGTCTAAGGAAAACAAAACAGCTTACCCCAGTTACAAGAACGATATGATCAGGCCGATGAGAGGCAGTGAAGAATGCTACAGAGTTCACAGGATGACCATCATGTGGTCTCAATATTGAGAGTGGAACAGCCTTACGGTCTTCCCAAATTTTGACCTGCAGAAAAAGAGTTGTTGATTAGTAACAGCATAAAATCAGTGGAGAATAATATACTTATTTTCCAATTACAATCAATAGCCATGAAAAACTATCAAAATTTTGACCTGTTAGAAGTGGTAATGTTTACTGTTGAAAAGTGTTTTTATGCACATTGTATGACATATATAACCAATGCCAAAAAATCTGCAACGTAATTGGTAGTTGATATCCCCATTTAATATTATTAAAAGAGCAAAACGGTGAGCAAAAGGGCAAGAAAACAAACTGTGCCATCTGCTGAAGCTGAAGCTAGTCGGGTGGTCATCCATTGACACATTGATAATTCAGTAACTTGGCCATCATGTTTGCCAACAAGCTGAACCCCATTTATCAACTTATTTATTGTGCAATTAAGAGGCTCTTCCACTGAAAATACTACGCCTTTTCCAACCTTAGTGATGTCAATTCTTAGTATATGGTATCCAATGGCAATGATCAAAATTTCCTGAAAGGATTAGTTTGTTGCAAATATTCCATAAATTAACAACCACGACATAGAAAAACAGAGTGACTTAAAGAAAGTGCTTGATGGCATGAATGTCAAAATCCAGGATTACTTGTTTGTGAGGATGCCAACATAATCTAGGATGGACTGGTTCTTCCTCTGCCTTTATATGAAGGGCAAAAACAATCTTATCAAAAATTTGGGGCTTTTCTTCCTCATCTTCGCCTTCATTGATTTTTCGAACAAAAATCCGTCCATTAACACATATGCTGCCCAAATAGAAGCATATTTCAGTTATGGAAAGATAAACAAACAAAATCACGATGTCAAAAGTTACCTTGCCAGAAGATGAACATCCTCAGCAAAAAAAGCCATATCAGTTACTTTCTACAAAAGAAAAAAGTGCATGTAAATTTTCAGTCTATAGGCATCCGAGAATATTAAAGGAGACAGGAACACAAACTTGACACAGTTATTGAAAGGAAATTTGGTTACATGGAAAGCAGATTGTCAGTCAATTACAGGTATTAAACAAAAGAACAAAAGAGGTAACAAGTAAATTAAAGGATGAAAGATTAAAACTTTTGGCCAGTTCATCACTTAAGAGGGAAAAAAAAAGACATTAAAAGGTCAAGGCGTCAGTTATAACATCTAAACCAATATGTTTATTGGCAATTCATAATAGGAAGTCTAATTTAGTCTCTAATCTACGAGGCATTAATTTTCCTACATCTGAAACGCTGATTAATCATCTTACATATTTGTTGATCAATAGGTTAAAGTACAAGAAGGTGACGTTATTCGGGCAAAACTTGTTTGAAGTCTACAATGTGTACTAGATCATTAGAAAGCTTCAAAAATTGTACACGCTAATCCAATCAATAATGAGCAATATCTTAGTAATGTTGAACACACGGCTAAATGGAGTGGTGTGTTTCTGTTAAACACATAAATCCACAGCAATTACATGACGGTAATGCCCCTGTCTGAGTAAGGACTAACCTGGTTGTGGCCGCGAAGCAAAGATCTCAAAGCTGTATTGACATTGAGGATACGAATAGAACCAGGTTTCAGCCCGTAACAGATGTAATTCCTATTAACAGCAATTTGGCGACCAAGTAGAAGTCCAGGATCAGACACATACTTAGTAATAGGAGTGACTTCGAGTTGAGGTTGAACCTCTCCTCGCAACCTCACATCAATATCATAAACTACGCTGTCCCCAGTCAAATGACGCCCTCTAGGAAGCTTACTGCTGAGCATTCTAATGGGGGCAGGACTGGAAGGCTGCTGCTGACTAGGAGGTCCCAAACTGACAGGTGGAGCAGAAGGAACATGGAAGTTGGTGGAGGAAGCAACTGGAGTTATGGTGTCAGCAGAGGAAGGAGGTGGCTTTTGCTGGTTTTGATTGTTCAACATGTCCATCAAAACAGAACCACCGCTAGAATTTGGAAGAGGAGGAGCAACAGAGGATGGGGAAGGTGGAGGAGGATAGGAAGAGATGGGTTGTGGTCTATTGAGCTGCTGCTGTTGGTGTGGAGGGTAAATGTTATTGAGGTAGTGATGGTGATTGTGATTGTGATGGAGTTGAGTAAGTGGTGGTGGAGGTGCGTAAGGTGAGAGGTAGTTTGAGTGATAAGGATTGTGGTATGGGCCAGAGGGAGGAGGGTATGAGGAAGATGGAGTGAGATAAGGAGGAGGAGGAGGAGATGAGGAAGGAAGAGGGAAAGATGGAGAGGTTGTGAGATTGCCACCTGAGTGATTGCTATTATTGCTATTGGGAGAAGAAAGATCTGGGCTTTGAAATTGCTGTTGTTGCATCATCATGATGTTCATAGGCCCTGAAGATGGCTTGAACAGCTTATTCACATCAAGACCACCACCACCTGGTTGATTCTGATTTGGATTACCAGGTGTAGCCATTGATATAATACTAACAACAACAATAACAACTGATCTTATGATAACAATCTAATCTATATATCTATATAGTGAAAGAGCAACGAAATCAAAGAAGGGATTTATTGGGGTTGGATAAAGATTGAATCTTTCAGGTTCAGATCAGTAAAGAACAAAGAATTCAAGAAAAGATGAGATTTTTGAGGGATCCCTGTTATATCCGTCTTGGAATCCAATCCAACCTTAAGACTCCGCTCCTGCTTCTCTTCTCTGTCTTGCTGTCGTCTCGGCTCTTGTCAGATCACCCAAAGTGGAAGGCCAGTAGGAAAGATTATGTTATTTAATTACAATTAACTGTACACAACGTTGGTAATTACTTTCTCTTTCACATTTTACGACTGCACATTTTCATGGAATATGGCCTATCTTCACTGCATGCAGATTTTAGGAACAACAATCAATGGCATTAACACCGTGATGATCCTGGTATCAGATTTTCGTTCGAGACTTCGAGTACAATAGGGTATTGGCAATATCATTCATCAATATTAATATTATTTTACCTAAATACGGTAGGTGTAAATGGTCCAACATTCTCATCCTTTAACTAGAGGTCTCAAGTTCGAGTCATAAGAATAAAGAGACTTGTTTGGCCAGCACTTTATCCCTTATAAGTTGACCCGATGCCAGCAAGGATTAGTCTGGATGTAGATAGCTTAAAGGCGCCTTCTCATAGTTGGGATTTGGGACCCTCTTAAGACTCGTCGTGGGCTAAAAAAAAGTATTATTTTGGATTATTATAAATTTTTTTAAAATTATAAAATAGTATGTAAATTTTTTAAATTACAAAATAATCTTTCAATATATTTTTCTAAGTAACTTTTAATTTTATATCAACTATCATAACAATATAAATTTAAAATACTATCTCTTTATTTTTATTAATATTATTTTCATATATTTCATATATAAACAGTAACTATAATTAATATAAAAATTACCGTTTAATATATATATATATATATGACTAAGGCTAAGGCAAAATACTTATAAGGTCTTGTTTGGTAATGAATAATGAAGAGTTGAGAATAAGAATGACAAAATTGGACCTAATTTTTAATGTTACAAATATCGTATCGGATTCGATATCAGATTGGGTATTGGTATGGTACTGTACCGGTACCGGTACCGGTCAATATCGAGTACCGTTTTGGGTAATTTTTTAAATTTATAAAATAGTCCCTAAATTTTTTTAAAATTTGCAAAATAATCCGTTGTCATATTGTACAATTATACTTTATATTTTTAAACCTGACTTCAAAAATCATAATAATCACAATTAAAATAACAATAACAATAATTTTCACATATTTCACATATAAATAATAAATTAATAATCATAATTTTTTTAAAAAGACAATCATCATTATACAAATATAAAACTAAAAACAATACAAAGTATTTAAAATATTATAATTTCAATTTTCATTATATAATAAATAATAATTACATCAAACATTCAATAGAAAGAACAATAAATATTCTTAACTCTCAGATTGTTATAATTTACAACAAGAATTTGTGATAAGGAAATAATAAAGTAGAATTGAAACATAAAACAAAAACATATATTATTTAATTTACTATCAATTAAATATA
>JANIIA010000190.1:8930384-8950503 GCA_027478495.1 Erythroxylum alaternifolium
CACAAGGTTGAATTTTTGATGTCATGTTGGGTGGCAAGAAGAACAACTCAACATTATGTAACCCTTCAATATTTCTTCGATGTGCTGGACAATTATCTACCATAATAAAATTCTTCTGCCATGCATTTTTTTATCAAATCAACGGATATATTCATCAAAAAGCACACTTATCATCTAAGCTCTTTTGTTGGCATGGTAGTGACAATTCAAGCTATTCATGTTGACATTCTTGAAGCAACGTGACTTTGCATATTTTCCAATAATCCATAAAGGGATTTTTTCAGAGCCCTCCTCATTGCAACAAATAACAACTGTTAGCCTTTCTTTGTCTTGTTTTCTTCCTTCAAGTTGCTTCGTAGAAAGAGAATAATCAACTTGTAACCTGTAAAACAAACTAGTTTCATCCATATTAAAAACATTTTTCATAGGGAACTTATCGATTTTTTTCCTTATAAACTCCAATTGCTTCTCCATGTCTGGTATATCAACCGAACCACTCTCTCTGAAACGTAGAAATGACTTGATACCGTGTCGTAGCTTGAATTTCTCAAGCCAACCTTAAGAAAATTTGTGCTTAGAATCTTATTGAGGGTATAAAAGTTTCATTGTATCTCTTGCCTTCTCCAAAATTAGCTCTCCGGTCATATTCACACAATCTTGATACTGGAGAAACCACTGATAAACAACCTTCTCCATATTTGGAAATTTTGCTGGTTTGTGCTGCTTGATATCCTTTCCTTTTTCTAGGTTGGCCGAAAGATACTCAGTCGATCGTTTGAGTGTGTTTAAGATTGTACCTTGACTAACTTTCAAACGAAACATTTCTTTAAGCCACAACTGCAAATCTTTTTGAGTGCATATCGAATGATCTCTCTTGTACTCATATAATTCTTTGTGTATTTGATCTGTTATTGTTGATTTCGTGACACCTTTTAGACGAGGAGCCATTGTTGGGTGTGGTTTCAAGAAATTTTCTATCTTATTTATAAAGTATTTTCTACCTCCATCATACGTACATACATTGAATGTTTTTAGTAAAAATACAATGAATAATACTTAATTATTAAGAAACAATGAACATTATTTATTAGTTTTTATTAATATTATGTACAATAAATCTATGTTTAAGATTTATTCAATTAATATGAAACATAAATTTTTCTAAAATACAATGCTTTTTGATGTAATCAAAATTTAATTTCAATCAATTACAAAATTTTTTTAAAATTAATAAATATTAATTTATTAATTACTATAAAATAATAAAATATCATAATCTCAACAATATTAATTTATAGAAATTTTACTATACTTATTGCAAGGTTTTGGGACTTGTAGGCGTCAATGTTTGATTTAAACCCAACTCGTTGATGGCCTTATCCTCCCAAGTCCCAAACGTTAGGTCCTTGTCATTCTAATTGCTTTTAAGGTATAGTAAGATTCAACCTTGACGACGCGGCAACATTCACTGCAGTTCAGATTTGTACCCAATTCTTTCATTCACAGAAAGCCTTTATCAATCAAACTTTCTCTCTCTTGCCGGAATTATTTGTGCCGTCGTAAAAGAAGTAAAATAAAATAAAAAGAAAAAAGAAAGTAGTGTAGGAACTATTAAGAAACCATTTGTAATACATTTTGAAATTCTTACTATCTTGCTTATTTTATTAGATTTTAACGTTTCTTGTGTATCCCGTAGTTTTGTTATTATCTATTGTTAACTAAATGTTCTTAAGCTTTATACTTTATAAAGTTGAATTCTTGTCTGAGCTTGTTTCGTCCTTTAAAGAACTTATGAAGGAAATAAAGAGACAAGAGTGGTTTATCATTTTTTAGAGTAAACACACGAGAGAGTGTATGACAAAGTTCTTTTCACTGACCTTTCTTGCGGCTTTTATAAATGTCTACTAAAGGATTTCTAACACCAAAAGAGGAGAAAGATAACTCATATTTTATGCGGACCATACAACAATAGTTTGAGAGGATGAATATGATATATGTTAAGATTAAGGATGTGATGGGCAGGAAATAGAATAAACTGTTGAATTACAAGGGAGATGACATGTGAGAACTTTTCCTCTTCTTTTGTTATAAATGGTCCAAACGTTATGTAAGTTAATGGGTATGAATTCTTGGTTTTATGGGAACTGATATTGTGCTTGATGGAAGCACATTCGTATTGGTTGTTTTCTCGGATTTTGGGTCCTTAAGCTTTTTTTCTCTTCTGAAAGACATGCGCCATTGTATTGGAGATTTGAGAGCTTAGAAGAATTCCAAATCGCAACTCTTCAAACACCAACATCAATGACAGGAGGTATTTCGTTTTTCTTCTACATTTATTATTATATGATATTCTAATGTATATTATTCTTGAATATATGTTAGAATATGCTTACATTTGGTATCAGAGCCTTGTGAACCTATGCCCTGTTGAAGTTGTTGGAGCATGTCCAAATTCTGGAAAATTTTTCAAATTCGATAACTTTCGATTTAAAGTTGTTTTTGGATGTTTTCTTTAGATTAAAGGTAAAAATCTTCTATTAAGTGTTTTAGAAGCGATTCTACATTTAAAAAATGCATTTTTGTGGTATTTTTTAGTTTGGTTTGTGAAGCATCTGATGGATCGTGACTTAGGTCAATTTGATCCGACTAGAGGTTGAAGAAGACCCATACAGATTAAACTACGTCGTTTTGTATGTATTTGAAATCAAAATCAGATACTGAACTGCATCATTTTATCTATTGGTGTTACTTGTTTCTTTTTATATGGTTTTAGCTATTCTCTGCGTTTTGTTAACAATTAGATATGTTTTTAGCTATGCTATTAAAAACAAGAGATGCTGTGGCTAGGGCTCGAACCATCATTGGTGAGCCTCAACCATCTGAACTGATGGCTTATGTTTATATATATTATATGTTGATATTATATTTGAATAATTGTTAATCATGTAACATATTATTCCGTGGCTATTATATCTATTTTTTATGCCTTGTAAATAATATCATGGATAACAAGTTTTTAGTGATTAATTATTAGGGCTTAGCTACAATAACTCTAATTATATATTTATGTAGTTAATCATATAAAGTTTAGAGACTTTTAATTGTAATTAATTATTTTAATATAATAAAATTTATCTCACAGGAATTTTTATTATATTTGAATAATTAATTAGGATGAAATATCAAATTATTTTTTTAATTTACCCACATATATTAGAAATTGGTGTATAATTTGATGATTTTATCATATAGTTTAACATAAGTCTGTTTGAATTAAAAATTTAGCCCACAGGCAATTTTTGTGTCATTTGATTTATGTCTTTTAAGGTATGTTTTACATTGGTAATACATATATATAGTTTGTTAGCCTCAATTTATTGATAAATAGCATGTATGTTTAATTTATGTAACTATTCAAACTGTTAGTTTCTCGGATACAAGTTGTGAAATTCCGAACTAAAAGGTGAAAACTATAAGATTTGGAAGGAGAGAATTCTTCTTCTTCTGGAGTGGATGAACATTGATTATGCTATCCAGAAGGATGAACCACTTAAGGTAACGGAGACTAGCACTACAACTAAAATTGTGCTTTATGAACGTTGGGAGCGATCTAATCGCCTAAGTGTGATGTTCATTAAAACAAAAATTTCCGTTGGCATTCGTGGTTCCGTAGAACAATATGACAATGTTTGTGCTTTACTGAAGGTCGTTGATGAGCAGACAAAGCACTTGTAAGCACCCTAATTATGAAGTTTTCATCTACAAGACTCACCAGTGTTCGAGGTGTACATAAGCATATCACGAAAATGAGGGACATTGCGGCTCAGTTAAAGAAACTAAAGGTTGAGATGTCTGATTCTTTCCTCGTGTATTACATTTTGAACACTGTTCTACCACTATATGGACCCTTTAAAATTTCTTATAATACACATAAGGATAAGTGGTCAATAAATGACTTAATGACCATATGTGTCTAAGAGGAAGGGAGATTATCGATGGAACAGGGAGAGAGTTCGTAGAGTGCCCATATGGTTGTTCAAGGCAAGAAGAAAAATCAATCCAACTCAAATACCTATCCAAATTGATATTGAGAAGGAATCCAAGTGCTTCTTTTGCAAGAAGAGAGGACAAATGAAGAACGATTGTGTCAAACACAAGGAATGATTTGAAAAGAAAGATAATATAATCTCACTAGTTTGTTTTGAATCTATTATGGCTAAAGTTTGTCATGAAACATGGTGAATTGATTTTGGTTGTACAATTCATATTACAAATGTGTTGCAGGATTTGCAAAACCCAAGGAAGCTAGTAGGAAGTGACCAATATATCTCATCCGAAACAAGATACATTCACGTGTGGAGGCTGTTGGAGATTGCAATTTAATTTTATGTACTAGTTTTATTTTAAAACTAGAAAATACATTTTATATTCCCAATTTCTCTAGGAAATTTATTTTAGTTTCAAGACTTGTACCGTTTGAATATTCCTTTCATTTTTCAGACAAATCTTTAAAGTTACATTATAAATATGAATTTGTTAGGAATGGTACATTATTTGATGGTCTTTTCCATTTTAATTTACAAGATAATACCTGTTACAATGTAACATATGTTCATGTTGGAACAAAATCTTGTGTCATGAATGAAAATTCCTCTATGTTGTGGCATCAGAGATTAGGACATATCTCCATAGAAAGGATTAAAAGATTGGTGACAAACAGAGTAGTTAGTACTTTGGATTTTGCTGATTTTGATATTTATGTGGACTGCATAAAGGGAAAGCAGAATAACAAATCAAAGAAAGGTGCCAAGAGAAGTTTAAAAATATTAGAAATAATACATACCGATACTTTTTGTCCAAATATGGACTCATACGGTTAGAAATACTTCATGTCATTTATAGATGATTGTTCACGATATATGTATTTCTACTTGCTTCATAACAAAAACGAAGCACTAGATGCTTTTAAAATGTTCAAAGTAGAAGTAGAGAAACAATGCGGTAAGCAAATTAAGATCGTGAGATCTGATAGAAGTAGGAAATATTATGGTAGATATACTAAAGGTGGACAAGCACTTGGTCCATTTGTGAGGTATCTTAAAGAAAATAGGATAGTAGCTCAATACATTATGCTTGGATCTTCGGACCAGAATGGTGTGACAGAAAGAAGAAACCGAACATTATTAGACATGATACGGAGCATGTTGAGTAGCTCCAAACTTCCCAGTTCCTTGTGGACTGAAACTCTTAAGACGACTGTGTATATATTAAATTGGGTATCAACTAAGGCTGCTCCAAAGACACCATTTGAGTTATTTAAAGGATGGAAATCGAGTTTGCAACATATATGCGTTTAAGGATGTCTGTCGGAAGTAAGAATTTATAATCTACAAGAGAAGAAAATGGACTTAAGGACCATAAATGGCTATTTCATTGGTTATACCGAACGGTCGAAGGGATATAGGTTCTATTATCCACCACATCACACTAGAATTGTGGAATCAAGAAATGCAAAATTTCTTGATAATGACTTGATTATTGAGAGGGATCAATTTCAAGATATAGTCTCTAATAATGATTATATGGATACTCAACTTTCCACCTCAAACAGTAAGGTGATTGTCATTCACAACGATCCTCAAGTTTAAAAAGATGTTGTACAACTAACTATTGAAATTCAACAGCCTACTATAAACATAAATGACAATAAAGAAATTCCACAAGTTGCTGATAATCTAGTAGATCCAGTTACTCATGAATTACCTAATAACACTTAGCAACCAGTTGAACAACAAACTCTACAGGAGAATGTTGGTGCAACATTAAGGAGATCTACTAGAACAAAAAATCATCTATTAATAGTGATTATGTTGTATATCTACTAGAATCTAACTACAATATAGGAGTTGAAAATGATTCTGAAACCTTTTCACAAGCCATGAGTTGTAATAAATCAAATTTATAGTACAATGCTATAAAGGAAGAAATGAATTCTATGAAGAATAACGATGTTTGGGATCTTATTGAATTGCCGAAAGGAAAAAACCCATAGGTTGTAAATGGTTATTTAAGACAAAGAAAAACTCATTAGTCAACATTGAGAGATACAAGGCAAGACTCGTTGTTAAAGGATTCACTTAAAAGGAAGGAATCGATTACACAGATTCATTTTCTCCTGTGTCTAAAAAGGATTCACTTCGTATAATTTTAGCATTGGTTGCTCACTTTGATTTAGAATTGCATCAAATGGATGTGAAAACGGCTTTCTTAAATGGTGACATAAAGAAAGAGGTTTACATGAAACAACTAGAAGGATTTTCCTCTACTAATGGTGAGCATTTAGTTTGCAAGCTTAAAAGATCCATCAATGGATTGAAACAAGCATCCCGCCAGTGATATTTGAAATTTCATGATATTATTTCATCATTTGATTTTGAAGAAAACGTTATGGATCAATGTATATACTATAAGGCTACTGAGAGTAAATTTTATTTTCTTATATTATATGTGGATGACATATTACTTGCAACCAATGAAAGGGGTCTGTTATTTGATGTGAAACAATTGCTCTCTAAAAATTTTGAAATGAAAGATATGGGTAATACGTCTTAAGTCATTGGCATTAAGATACATCGAAACAGATTCCGTGGTGTTTTGGGTTTGTCTCAAGCAACCTATATTAATAAAATTTTAGAGATATTTCGCATGAAAGATTGTTCACCTAGTGTAGCATCCACTGTGAAAAGGGACAGGTTTAATTTGGACCAATGCCCTAAAAATGATTTTGAAAGGGAACAAATGAAAAACATTCTATATGCTTCTACAGCGGAAGCTTGATGTATGCTCAAGTTTATACAAGACCTGACATTGCATTTGTTGTTGGAATGTTAAGCAGATATCAGAGTAACTCAGGATTAGATCACTGGACAGTTGCAAAGAAAGTATTGAGGTACCTTCAAGGGACCAAAGATTACATGCTTACGTACAGATGCACTGACAATCTGGAGTTAATAGGGCACCCATATTCAGATTTTACTGGGTTTGTTGATTCACGGAAGTCAACATTAGGTTATATCTTCATGTTTGTCAATGGAGTCATATCTTGGAGGAGTGCCAAGCAGTCTTTGATTGCTACTTCTACTTTGAAGGCTAAGTTTGTTTCTTATTTTGAGGCTACATCATATGGTGTATGTCTAAAGAGTTTCATATATGGGTTAGACTTATAGATTCCATTTCTAGGCCATTGAGGATATATTGTGACAATTCAGCTGTTGTTTTTTCTAGCTTATAATAATAAAAGTGGTAGTTGAAGTAAACACATCGATATCAAGTTTTTATCTATAAAGGAGCATGTTAAGGACAAGAAAGTAGTCATTGAACACGTTAGCACTGAATTAATGATAGTTAATCCTTTAACAAAAGGTATGCCACCAGTGAAGTTCAAGGATCATGTTGTTAGAATGAGATTGAGTTCCATTATATAGTTTTCATTGTATGGACAATATTGTTTTCATGAAACTCTTATAATATTTTCTCATATTTTGGTATGGACAATGTTGTTTTTATAAAACTCTTATAATATTTTCTCATATTATAGTGCACATTATTGAATTTTGAGAAAATTAATTATTTTGGATCTGGAATAAACATAGAGTTTATTCATTAAGTAATGTTATCACATTCAGTTGATACAATTATAATATACCGTAATACATGAAAGATAACACTTAACTACTAGAGGACCTATTGTCATGATTCATATATTATAGTTGGATCGGATTAGGATTTGATACCAAGTTAAACGTATGGACCAAGTGGGAGAATGTGAAAACTTTTCCTCTTCTTGTGTTATAAATGGTCCAAACATTATGTAAGTTAATGGGTATGAATTCCTGGTTTTATGGTAATTGATATTGTGCTTGATGGAAGCACATTCATATATGTTGTTTTCTTAAATTTTGGGCCCCTAAGCTTCTTTTCTCTTCTGAAAGACATGCACCATTGTGTTGGAGATTTGAGAGCTTAGAAAATTTTCAAAACACAGCTCTTCAAACACCAACAACAATGGCGAGAGATATTTCATTTTTCTTATTTATTATTATATGATATTCTAATGTATATTATTGTTGAATATATGTTAGAATATGCTTACAAACATTTCTAAGTTCATGATGAGGGAGGCATACCAGGCATGATCCAACCATTCCAACAGAGGCTGATTAGGAAAATGATGCATTAAGTTCTAATGATGTTGCATTCAAGGTTGAAAGGGATAGGTTCAGACCTTGAAGAGAAGTTAGATGTGATTAAGAGCAAAGGAGAAAACCCATAGGAGTGAATGAGAATCTTGGTAGCATTATAAAGAGTACTCTACCTTCCTTTTAGGGTATGAATGATCTTGGAACTTATTTAGAGTGAGACAAAGATAGATTTGATCTTTGATTGCCGTCATTATTCTAAGGAGAAGGTAAAACTGGCAAGATTTTTTCAATGACTAGTTCGATAACTAATTTATTTGATGATGACTTACAATAAGGTTTCGTATCTAGTGCAAGTGTTGTTTCAATTTACACAAGTGTCTCAAAAGGAACACCTTGAGGCAGTCATGCAGATGGTGCTCTACTTAAGGAGTAACCTAGGATAGGGAATCTTACTACATATCGACAGTGGCCTGAGCCTATATGCCTCCTGCGATTTTGTTTGAACGAGCTACTCCATCACATAGTGATTAGTGACGAGATATTTTAGTATGCTAGGGCAATCTCATTTATCCCAGAAGATGAAAAAGTAGAGCACGATATCTTGATTTTCAGTAGTCATAATATCATGTGATGACAGCAACTACTAACGAGTTGATTTGGTTAAAGTCTTTGTTGTCATTCTTGATGATTGTTTACGATAGACCAATGAAGTTATATTGTGACATTTAGTCTACTATCCATATACCAGTGAATCTCGTGTTACATGAATGAACTAAATACATCAAAATTGATTGTCATTATGTTATGGAGCAACTCTAGGTTGAGAATAATGTTACGATCCATTTGCGATCACTGTTTCGACTGGTAGACATTTTCCTTCTTGCGCACTTTATCCTTGCCACTTAGCTATTTTTCATACTTGCTTTCCGTTGGCTCTCATATTGAAGTGCTGATGCTACTAATTTAATAAGCTTGATTACGCACCATCCAGGAATCAAAATCATGGATTTTGGAACTTGTTCATGATGTGTTTAATATAAACGAATTGAGCATTGTATACTCATAGTAAAAGACTTAGTGAAGGCCCAGCTTCGTTCTTTTTCAGCACATGAATATTTGCTTTCTGCTGACACAAATTCTAATTTTTGTAATTCAGAACAATCACGACAAGTTTGATACAAAGAAAAAACATCTTTTCTTAGAGAAGCATCAGATCCTCTTACTAAATTAACCTCTTGAGTTGTACCGAGGATAGAATTTATTATAGTGGTCATTGATGGCTGAAGAGAAATCAAGCTTTAAACATCTAAAGGCACAGAAGAGAACGTTGTAGTCGACCTGCAAGGGCTCTTAAAGTTGTCACCCTCTTCATAATTTTAAGTTGAAATTGAAATTTTCAAAAAACATATTGTTTTTTCATTAGTTTAATATTATTTATGTCAATATAAATGAAAATAAAAGCTAAGCATTAATGTAAATGTGTAAAGTTATTGAATAAATTGCAAAAAAGATATCTCCATGAGGCCTAACTACAATATCTACTAAGTTTCTGATTCTGTTTCTACTAAATTTCAATATTTAATTGTCTAACTCTGAATCTATTGATCTATGCTCGAACAATGATTGGACTCCTAACATAGTGATGACCATCTGTCCAATGTAGCGCTCCAATCAGGAACTCCATGGCTGCAGGTTTCGACTTAGCCTCCAGTGTTAACTTAAAACTTAGTTCCTCACCAACTCTCTCAAACTTCAAAAAACTCGGCTCCACTTTGACTGAAATTCCGTAAGGTTCAATAATTCTGGGAACGTACGTTCCTGGTTTTCCAACGTTTGTTACCCTCCTACTGAAGATAGCTTTACCGGTGAACGATAAGGTGGTAAACGAAGGGTAGTTAAAGTCTAGGAGACTAGCTGATTCTGGACATTTGTACGGACGTGGACCTTGATTGAAAGCTTGGAGCAGTGTGTCATTATAGCCAATAGCACAAAGAAAGTGGATGTAGTCATACTCAGACATGTCATAGACCAAGCCTGGATCCATGGCGCGGTTTGGTCTAATATATCCTGAACCGTGGGTAAACGGAATTGATTCCGAGGAGTCCCAATCAAGCATTGTATGGTGTCTGTTGTCCCTTGTTCTGGCTGCGTTTGGTAAGGGTAAAAGAACGTGTCGGTCAGGAATAAATTCTGGGGGTTTTTAGTGGGGGAAAGAGCAGAATCAGAGGTCTCACCTGATGTCATTATTGCAGATCGGATTGCAGCTGGGCTCCAGTCGGGGTGGAGTGTTTTCAGAAGGCCAACAACCCCAGAAACGTGAGGACAAGACATAGATGTTCCTGATAGTCGCTCGAAGGGAACCCTACGGTCATCACCTTCTTCTCTTGTTACAGCTAGACTATATGCAGCTAAGATATCCACTCCTGGTGCGGTAACATCTGGCTGCAGAACAATGCAAGAAAATTATTTGTTGGTGATTGTTAGTCGATCATTGAGAGGTAGCCAGAAGATGACATTGTTGGGCAACTGTCAAACCTTGAGAATATCTGGTGTAATATAATTCGGACCTCTGGATGAGAATTCAGCAGGAGAAGGAGCTCTCATGTCAAATTTTGTCTCAGCATTTGTGATATATCCCACAGGATTACTGATACATAATTTATAGGAGACATTGAGTAAGCAGAAAACAGGACTTGTATTAAATCATTTGAACAATAGAGAAGTAAAGAGAAAGAGAAGTGTAATACTCTGTAGAATTGAGATAGGCAAAGATGACTTGACTACTTTTGTAAGTAACATGAGTAGCTGGGACAAAATGGGGATCGGATTCGACATCATCTCCAAATTCCTCTGTATTGTACAAAATCATACCAACTGCACCTGCTGCTGCTGCTGCTCTGCTCTTTTCTTCTCTTGCATTATAGCCCCTCATACAAAGAATAATTTTACCCTTTGCCTTACAATGATCCAATGATCCTTGATAACAATAGCCACTTCATAACAAACACAAACACAATGGCTTATCAAAGCAATGTATATGTGCAAAACATTTAGAACCATGCGGAGTCTAAATTGGTGAGTTCCAAATAATTGAGGACACTTACGCATCTGCAGAGGATACATTAGCAGCGTTCAGCTTATCTGCTGTGACAAGTGGATAGAATTTGTTGTCAGGAGCACTGGCGTTTGTAAGACTCCATCCCTGAGTGTTGAAAAAACAAGAAGAAATCAAATGAATCTTTAAAGAAAAGGAGACAGAGGGCTTTGATTGAGAACGAAAAACCGTAATAAACTTGCACCTTTAGGCGTTCCCCGTTTCCAAGTACTGCAAAATTCGTGATCTCACGATCAATAGTACCAGCTGCAACGGTTATCATCCAAGGTGCAGCATTTGAGACAGTCCACCATTCTGGTCCTGAATTTCCAGCGGAGGCCACGACAACAACGTTATTCTTAACTGCATGAAACGACCCGATTGCCAAAGCGTCCTCGAAGTAGTCCATTGGAGGACCACCAAGAGACACAGAAAGCACGTCAACACCATCATTAATGGCGTCATCAAAGCCCTTCAAGATATCACCGTCCATGCACTCTGCATCGCCGACTTGTGGCCAACACACCTTGTATGCAGCAACTCTAGCCTTCGGTGAGCCACCTTTGGCAGTTCCGTTGCACTTTCCAAAGGTACTGGCTCCGGGAACAAAGTCTCCAGCAGCCGTGGATAGCGTGTGAGTTCCGTGGCCATCAAAATCACGGGGAGATTTCGTCTTGCTATCGACAGGACTGCCTATAGCATGCTCATAGTCTTTGCTGTAGAACCTTGAACCGATAATCTTCCTGCAAAGTCAGAATATTAAAAAAAATGTTACTCTGACAGGCACTACTGCTTACATTTATAAACTGTAAGGTGCAAAGTAGATGTTATACTTGTTGCAAGGGACTCCCTCCCTGGTGTTATTCTGACATATGCCATAGTATCTTGATGGTACTGGTCCATAACCTTCATCACTGAAACTCTTTGATTCAGGCCATACACCTGACAGAAAAATCCAAGTCAGTTATGTTTTTCAAAATATCATACCAGTGACCTCTGACCAAAAAGTTAATTACCAGTGTCAAGGTTGGCTATGATGACGTCTTCACCGTATCTGGCTCTATTCATGAGAGCTTTTGCATGGATGACACCATTCTTTTCCTGATTCAAGAACTCCCATGAGTGTGTTGTATGCAGCTTCTTTCCCCGACTCGGGAAAACTGACACAACGTTTGGATGCTCTGCAGTGCCATTTTAATCATTCACCATTAAAAACAAAATATTTACAGAAAATAATGCCAAAGCATTATGTTGAGTGCATGTTCTTACGTGCAATTTGAGCAGCCTCTTCTTCTTCCAAAAGGGCAGAGAAGCCATTGATGTGTTTGTTATACGAGTAGATGATTGCTTCTTTAGCCTTTTCGGTACTACAAGAATAGTCATTGTGGTTTAACGTTGGTTTAACGTACATGCTTATAGAATCATTTTAGACAATAAAAAAGATGTAGAAACAGTTTATTCTTAATCATACCTTTTTAAGAAGGATGCAAGAAACTCATGATGAGAATTTGTTGCTCTCTCCTGATGCGAATCTGTAACTTGACGACCATAACGACTATGTTCATGAGCTCCCAAGTACACTATATACGACTTTTGACAACAAAAACAATAGAGGATACAACGATCAGAAACAGAAATTATGTACGTAAAGAAAGAGCAGAAATACATGCAGATAGCATATTACGTACCTTTTTGACGGCAAAAGTAGGTGACAAGGAACAAAGGGTTAATGACAATAATATAAGAAAACGAAGACTTGGAAACTGCATTCTGCTTCTTTTTAAGATTCCCAACAAAGAGGGGGAAAAGAACGAAGAAACACTGGTCCCCTTCTCTGTTTATATGCTGTAACACAAGTTAAGGAATCGTGTAAAACTCCAGTAGTAGATGCAGCTTGAACTTGGAAGAAGATAACTCTTATCTAGATTAAATAGGAGATAGAGATTTTCCTTTTCAAATATATCAATAATCATATTATGTTTAAATGAAATTGGTACGGATAATAGTACTGTACTTCAAACATAACTTTAATAAAAATATTAAGAGTAATGAATTACAAATAATAGAAATAACCATAAACTCGAACATCCCCAGAATTTGAGGCCGTTACTGAATCATTCTTATAAAATTCTGGTTTTTAGAATAATTTCTTTCAACTAAGGAGAGCTCGTAAGCCAAGTCATCATATATCTGGTTTTATTTTTGGCTCAATGGAGGGCTTTTGCCCGAATTTATTAAGAACGTAAAAGATAATAGCAGGACATGGTGGCCCATGTTACATTACTAAACAGCCAGTATTTTAGATCACTCGAGATACTGTCCAGTCTATAATATCCTACTAGGAGTGAAAGGTAATTATATGTATCCTTTTTGCAGCAAAACAAAGTAATTTGGAGAGACATCTCTTAGTTCTCTATAAAGCAAATTTGTAAAGCATTATGCAATTCAAATTCAAGAATATTATGATATCAATTCGTCTTATATTAATTATTGTGTAATTAGAAATAATATATATAATAAGGAAGTAAAGAATACAAAAATTTACATAAGTAAACTAATTTATATGACCTATAAGTAAAGAAATAACTTCTTTTATTATTATGAAAAAGATAATAAAAAGAGAAGTATAACAATAATTTTACACTAACTTCTCTCAAAAGTTATCTCATAAGTTTGTATTTGCAAATCCTTATCAAACTATTTATAGATTAGGGTTATCTATAAAAAATCTTATCACCATAAAACTTTATTATCACAAAATCCAAAGGTTAGTGATATTCTATTCCAACATAAGCTTAAGGTCATTGAAATGTTACTTACATAGATGTCTAATGGCATTGAAATTCTATTTCAAGAAAAGTCTAAGGTTAGTGAAAGTTTATTTTACTAGAATTTAAGACATATCATAATTTCTCAACTTGAATTCAAACACTTCTTGCCTTAGAAACTCCTAAGGCTTGAGTGAATATTCACCAAATCTAAGTTATGCTTGAACTTTTTTGTTATCAATGACTTTATCAACATGTCAACTGCATCCTTCAAAGTATGAACTTTTTGCAACAAGATTTGACTAAGTTGACTTTTTGCAACAAGATCTAACTAAACACAATCAACTTGATTTTGTAAAATTTTACATTCTTTGTTATAGTGCCCATTTGTCTATTTTTCACTTGGCTTTCTATAGTTCCTATAAAGATAGTTTTATCTCCATCACCGATAGTCAAAGCATACGATACAAAGTCTCCTCGATCATATCTCCTTGGGTGCTTGGTGGTCCTTCTCGCTCTATACTTAGTTATAACTTATTGATGCTTTCTTTCTAACATTATTCTATCTCCTGAACTAAAATTTCTAGTCACCTTAGCATCTGTTTTAGGTTATTTTAGTACCACCTTTGAACCAATGAGCAACCGGTGTTAATCATGTTGATCTTACCACATCATTTCCATTTCTTTGACTCAATATATGTCACTTTCGATTACTTTACCTTAAAAGTTATCATAGATCTTTTACAATACACACAAAACTTACAAGAGTTTACTTTCTTGTGTTTGAAATCCTTCGATTAGCTCCCCATACGAAGTTTCATCATCCTTTAATCACTAAAATAACCCATTTGTATATGACACACTTCGATATCATCTTTCTTTCTTGAAGATTGAGACACAGTTACTATCTCATTATTGTCTTTCTAATTAAAAAATAGATGGCATATTGTAATTTTCTTTTTATTATAATAATGCAACCTTTACTAGTTGCTTATCATCACGAAAAAACTTATACTCTTGTTATCAATAGTACTTTTTAAAATCATATTTTTTCTGAAGTTTAGAAATATATCAACATCCAATATTATGACAATTTCATCATGTATCTTGATTTATATTGAATCACTTCCTTTGAGAGTAGGCTCTCTATCATCACCCAATCTGACAATACTATTCTATTTTTCAAAAACATAACCAATCCTTTTTAGAATTCACATAATAAGCGACATAAAGTCTATCACCCATCGAATAGCTTTAGCTTAGATTTTGATCTTGACTACTATATGTTTTCATAACTCTTTTCTTTATTTTTTCCTGTACTGATAATTAGAAACAAATTTGATTCATATTTATACATGTTAGAGACATTTTTCTTCAATTCCTTAAACTGTAGGACATCTTTCATATTATTGGCTAAAAATAGTCTTTGTACCATACAATATGGTATCAACAAAATTCTCATATGAACAGAGCAAAGAACATAAAAAGATTATGATTCGATTCCCATCTTTAATTTAAACTCTAACACCTTGTAGATTCTAAATGATTCGATTAAAATTTCAATATGATTTTTCTCCTATGTACTTTCTGATATCTTCAAGGTATATAAACATTGCTTTTGATATAAACAATTTGTAAGCGATCACTTTTAATGCCTACTTTCAAGTCGTTTTCACAACTAAGTAACACTAGTTTCATCAATTACCTCTCTTGTGATCTTGTCTGCCAGTCTCAAGTATCGTGCTATGTATTCTAGATATAATCTTTTCCTTCTTCAATGCCTCCAAATATTTTGGCAAATTTCTCTTCTCCCTTTAATGCTACTACACATTCCTGATGAACAAGGAACTCTCCCATCTTAATCTTCTATAAAGTAAAATTATTCGATCTATTGAATTTATCATATTAAACTTACGAAGGGACATCCAAATAGCAAATCCTATATTCATAAAGATAACCTTAACTTTGGTATCAATTATTATAATATCAGTTGCTTTGATATCAATTGTTATGATATCAAGTTCTTTGATATCAATTATTACAGAAACAAAAGCAATATGAATGAAAAATAAGGAAGTAAAGAGTACAAGAATTTTTGTAATTCGATTAATGTATGTAACTTGTAACCATTGACAAGGGAATAGATTAATTTATTACTGTGAAAAGATGATACAAAGAGAAGTATAACAATAACCTTAAACAACCTCTCTCAGAACCATTATTTATAGACTAAGATCGTATGTAAAAAAATAAATTACACTAGAGGTAATCTTGGGTTATTGATATTTTACTTCCACATAAATTTAAGGTCATTGAAAGTTTTCTTTTATAGATGCTTATTGATACTAAAACTCTATTTTATTAGAAGTCTAAGATTATTGAAATTTAAGGGATATCTTACAAAGACCTATCTATTTAGGATAGGAGCGAATAAATGGGAAACACAGCCTCCTCTTACAAATTTTAAGAAACTTGTTTTGTCCCTATCATATACATCGCAATCGGAAGTTGACGTGTAGATTTTCTCTTTTTTTTTTTCTTAATGAAATGTTCGTAAATGTTGAGATTATTGGAACTCTCGTCCATATTATCTATGTCATTAATTTGATTATATGAGTTGTTCAGGTATAATTTGTCTCTGAAAAGCAGATAGAGGAAATTAATATGTAGGAATTCAGGAAACCTATCTTAGAACCATATATTCTTCAGTATTACGACATATTATCGGATTTAGTTTGTTATGAAATTGAATATCAAAGGTTAAATTGAGTTGGAAACTTATCTAGTTATCTTAGTTTTTTTTTTTTAAAAACAAAGTTAAACGGATGTTCATAAACTTTAATTATCATAACAATTATCCAAATCTCAATACTAAACCTGAAAGAAGTTGCAATTTTAAAATTTAAATCACAACCATGAAACTCAAATTAAGATTGCATATGGCAATTTAGAACTTTTTATAAGGAGATTGCATGAACATATTGTTCCCGGTTGCCACTGATTGAGGATGTAGCATTAACTTCCTTTAATGAAGTAATTGTAGGAAGAAACCAGTTAGTATCTTCTCACAAAGTTGGGACAGGAGTTGAGAAATCTTCAAGGGTAGCGGTCTAACAGATGACAAAAAGGTAGTACTGTAAGAGAAGCATTTATAGGGTTCCAACATCTGATGCTAGAAGCTGACAACTTGCGAACGTGAGCTGTTGCTTTCCTGATGCTTTCTTGCAGACGAAGAAGCCGAAAGTGTAACTAGATGAAGCAAGCAAGAGATTAATTAACTTACATCTGATCATTTTGTATTTGAAATACTAATTAGAGACAGCTAGTTCTATCCACTAATTTGGTAATGAATTAAAAAATTACCATGGTTATTCCAAGGTTGCATGAGAACCAGTCTTTGTCACTGGTTGTAGAGATTCGACTAAGAGTTTCTCTTTTTCCCTTGGTTTGTTCCTAGCCACAAAGCTCTCAAAAATTTGTTGACTAAATAAGTGATAGTTCAAATGTAGTCCAAGAATATGACATGTTAAGATGTCTAATATAACATATTAAGTTAGGATATCATATCATAAGATGCTTTTGTACTTATTATTTAGTGGAATTAGTATTGGACTACCATTTATTATATTTTTCTAAGCTTTATCAATTACTAGCACAGTACTTCAAAGTGCTTTTAGATGTATGCTTTGACATTTAGTGCCAAGATTAATGATTTAAATTTCAGTTTTCGTAACATGACAGTTGATGAAACAAGTAACAGTGATACATTATCATTCATTCATACACTAGGCAGACATCACAACATCCACTACTTGCGTACATAATGCAGATAATCATAATTTGTTTGCATGCTTATTATTTAGAAGAAGGAAAGAAGAAATTAAAGAAAATCAGAAATAAGACATAAACATGCATACCTTCAATATTTCAAGCGCTGGTATTTATTGTGTGTCTCTGAACTAATGCTTTTTGGCTAGCAGTAGCAGGTCTGCTAGAATTTGTGTATATCAGATGTGACAATTTTAACATGCACTTCGATTCAGATGTAAATGAAACTTAGTTTCTTACGAATATAGAAGTCGTCATACGCTTGAAATGGAGATATAGAGTGCCTGGCCTGCTCTTCATAGCTAGGAATACACATGGTGCTGTCTATCGTCTGATAATAAGTTGGAGCCTGCCAGGCTCCCCGTATGCCAAATAGGAAGGTCGCCAACATTTTTGACAAAAACTTCTTACATGGCATTCAGGGAGCCAGGCAGAACACTTCATTTTCAGACAGAAAGACTACCGAGTACCGACCAGCTGATAATCATCACCTCTGTCTGTCTGAAATCTGGAATATACATGCATTTCATCCATTTTAACATGCCTCCTCTAGTCCTACAGTACATTAAGATATATATAACATGCATATTCATCATCTATACGTCCACTTCTGAACCAACATTTACGTACCTCTGCTTGCTACTCATGCCAAAGAAGGTTGAAGATAACAGTACTCGGGCACTAATCACTGTTGTCTCGTACAACAAATGGCTGAGGAGTAATAGCAAATTAATTTCTGTGCAAGAACCATCCTTTTCTCCACGGTGGGAAACAACTAATAGAATGTTGGGTTTTATAGAAATCGGGAAGGGAAAAGAAATAGAGAAAGTTTGAGAAGAGAAAGTACGGAGAGAGACAAAGACAAAAGGAAAGGTTGATGTAGAGAAAATGATGGGCAGTGGAGAAGGCGGCACCATAGGCTTGTTTGCAAGTAATATTCAATAGAAAGAGACAAAGCAGCTGCATGGGTTTTACAGGTAACTTTTTTGTTGTTTCTTTCCTTGATAAGGTAAAACCAACAGACCTGTGTTTACTCTATATCCCTCAGTTTCTTCATTCATGATTCATCTAGCTATGTGCCTATTCTTCTGGAAACCTTTTTCATTTATCTGGTATTTGATGCAGATTTGCATGCAAAACCAATTAATCTACTATATCAATGGAGACTGGAGAATGTTACTTAACCCAGTAGGGTTTTAATTTCTTGAACGGGGCCAAAACCATCACGTAAGACAGAGACAGTATTACAAACGCAGGATGTGTTACTTCTGGGCAGCTACCAGGTAATGTGGACAAAATCCTGTCAGAAAAAAATTATTAATTATTACGTTAAACATATTCTTTTACGATTGAAGATGAAGACAATTGTTGGTTATAGATTACTACGAGTTACGTTGTAGATACTAGAATAAAAGAAGACGATGGTTAAGGGTTAAGCAATGGAAGATTACTATAAAAAAGGGAGTTTAATATTAAAACTACAATGGACCTTGTAAAGAGAATCGATTCTAGAGGAAGTAATGGACGATGATAATTGAGGATTAAGTAATGAAAGATTATTATAAAAGTCAGTTTAATATTAAAAATATAACGGACCTTACAAAGAAAATCGATTTTAGGGAAAGTACATGGAAGATGATGTTAATGATTAAGTAATGGAAGATTATTATATAATGTTAATATATAATCAACCTTATAAAGAGAATTGATTTAGGAAAAAGTTGAAGATAAAGCTAACACATGTAGGGCTAGGAGGGAGGAGGTGAATTGTGTGTAAAATTATTTGCAAGATACTTTCAAATGATAATATCCTGCTAAACAAAATAAGTTTATAGATAGAAGGGTCCTATCAACTTTTGAAAAGATCATGTTAGCGTTGAAAACGAAAGGACCCTGTTAATTATTTAAAAACAAAAGGAGCCTTCAATCAAAAGGAGCCTGCTAGCGCTTAAAAAGAAAAGAGTCTGTTAATCGATAGGAGCTTGTTAGCGCTCAAAAAGAAAGAAGTCTATTAATCGATAGGAGCCTGTTAATGCTCAAAACAAAAGGGACTTCTTACAATATAAAAATAGAAGGAGCATGTTGTAAAACCAAAGGAATCTCTTGAAAACACAACTTATAATGCGGAAATTTAAAAGTTAGGAAGAGAAAAAGAATGATACAGTCGATTTATACTAATTCAGCTAATAACGAAGCCTACGTCTAGTCCCCAAGTATCCAACTTGAGT
>JANIIA010000190.1:8950603-8964695 GCA_027478495.1 Erythroxylum alaternifolium
TTTCTTTTCAAAGTCAGAGGTTCCTTCTTGTTCAACAAATTCCTAAGTTTATTTTGCAACACTTTCTCTGGTCTATGGTTGTCTTATTAACAGAGTTGATTCTTCATCTGAATCATCATCATTTGCAATCCAGTGCACTTCAAGCACTTTCTTATCATTAGAATTGGGTTAAGGAGTAGTGGAAGGTGGTGCGGAAGCTTTGGAAGAGAGGATAGTCGGAGTAAGAGTGGGTAGTGAGAATGAAGGAGAGTGGGACCTTTTCTTCTTTTTCTTATTTTGTTTTCTCTTCTTCTTCACTAGAGTCAGAGATTATTATTGCTTGTGCTCGAAGGATGAATTAGAGTCTGATTCTAAGGATAGCGTAGCCAAACGATCTCTTTCTCGATAGAGTGTTTTCACTTTCTAAGGCCCAAGGAGTTTGATATAACTTTTAAGAATGTTGATGCTGCTAAAGTAAAAAATCTGTGTGTTTTTCGCAAATACAGTGGCTCTTCCTTAAGTAGACATTTTCTTTAACTACTTGTTGCCTCATTTTAATTCCAAGTTGACTTTGTATCTAACGAATCTTCGATATCATCTCTGTTGAAATCTTCAATATTCAGACGTTAAGAAAAAAATCTTTCAAAACTTCTTGAGCTAATTATTTGAATTAGTAAGATCCTTACGGATGTTATGGAACCATTTCTAATTAGGTAAATTCATAAAGAAGGTTCTTACAAGAAAAGAAGCAACTTTTAAGAATTATATCATTGCCTATACAAGGAAATAAATCCAATTTGAATTTTGAAATATTATAAAGTTATCATCAAAATCGTTAAAAATAAACCTTGAGCTAACAGTCTCCTCCTTTTTGATGATGACAAACAATAATAGATATATTTTCAAAATTCAAATAATAATAAAGGATTTCAAAAGATTCCTGTAAACTTTATATGTTCTTACTCATAGTTATAATTAGAAGGAGCCTGACTTCTAAAGGAAAGAGCCTATTGTTAATATATCACAGACTTGAACCTCACAAGTTCAACAACATTTCAACAGTTAGTAGAATATTTTAGCAACAATTAGCAGAATGTCACAGCTGAATATATCACAAATATATATCATCAAGTCAATATTAAAAATATATCACAGATGCAAAATATATCATTAACTATTCTCCCCCTTTGTCATTATCAAAAAAAAGAAGGAAATGAAATTAAGCTGTAAGAAATATCACGAGTATGTAAGAAAAAATCCAAGTAAAAATAGTAACAAAGTTATTTAAAAGAATCAAGAATTTCTCTAAAAAGAATTTGCACGTCCAAGATTTGGTTTTGCAGGCTATCAATATGTCCACGCATTTGATCTTGATTAGAGCGAATGTCCTTCAATTGGTAAAGAATCAAGTCATTCGTGCTTTAGAGTGTGACAAGGGCTGACTTTTATAGGGTAGGATTCAAGAGGTCTACTGCTCTTTTTGATTTCTTCTCAATCCACATATTGTCCTTCAGCTTGTAACTGAATTGGTAGGGAATTGAAGAGTGGACCTTTATAGGTTCATACCAACTCAGATTGTCAAAAGGCACTCCAAAATAAGCAAAAATTTTGGTTAACAACATCCCATATGGTAGACCACCAATGGCAATCTTGTGACTTCCCTTGTGCACCATAAACTTTAGAATCATTGCTGGAAGGTTCATCTCATTGCCCTTCAAAAGATTGTAGACCACATACGTATCCAAGAGACTACATCTTTCTACTTAGCTACTCCTTGTAAAAATTGAAGTAGCTAACATGGACGCAAGGCATCTTAGCATTAGGTCCAAGTATCTACACTAAGGTCTCCCTTCATAGGCATTCTCAATGTGCAGACATATAAGGTCCACAATCTCTCCCAGATCAAGGTCAGCAATATCCCACTTATGATAGGGAAAGTCAATCATACCTACGGGAATTACACTCAGAATGTTCCCCAAGATTTCCTCTATAATCAAGATCTCACACTCATATACCCACGAGATGATCGCCAGCTTCCCATCAATTTCTTTTTTTCTCATATATGTGTAAAAAATCTAACCAATTCATCACACATTGTTTCGTCCAAATTTAAAAGGTTTTCCCAACCAACAGCAAGAAAATAAGGGGAGGGAAATAGCGATATCATTAAATAGGTTGGGAGGCTAAATGTGTCCAATAACCACCTTTTTCTTTTTGTAGCACATTTTGTACCGAGCTTCAGCTTCCATTGATTGTAACAATTTAGCTAGTGCTGAAGACTGTTCTTGCTTTTGTTTCTTTGGTTTTGATCTTTTGCTTAGGGGATTTCTTCAAACAGAGCTTCTTCATAAGGTGGATGATCCCTAATAGTGGGTTCCTTAATCTTTTCTTCGATCATAGGCGCTTTGCCTTTTCTTATTTCTTCTCTTTTTCTCTTTTGAGATTCTTCTTCTTCTTTCTTTTCAAAGTCAGAGGTTCCTTCTTGTTCAACAAATTTCTAAGTTTATTTTGCAACACTTTCTCTGGTCTGTGGTTGTCTTATTAACGGAGTTTATTCTTCATCTAAATCATCATCATTTGCAATCCAGTGCACTTTAAGCACTTTCTTATCATTAGAATTGGGTTGAGGAGTAGTGGAAGGTGGTGCAGAAGCTTTGGAAGAGAGGATAGGCGGAGTAAGAGTGGGTAGTGAGAATGAAGGAGAGTGGGACCTTACTTTTCTTACTGGCTCACCCTCACTTAAAGATTTTTCTTCTTTTTCTTATTTTGTTTTCTCTTCTTCTTCTTCTTCTTCACTAGAGTCAGAGATTATTGTTGCTTATGCTCGAAGGATGAATTAGAGTCTGATTCTAGGGATAGTGTAGCCAAAGTTTGCCTTTTTCTCTCCTCTAAAGTCTCTTGAATTGATGTTTTTGAAACTTGGGGCCTAGAGGAAATAGAAATAAGTTTAGTATGAGTGTTTAACGATCCTATTATTGGTGAAAGAGAAGAAGACTTAGAAACCAGAGTTTGTTCATGGCGGAGAGTTTCACCATGTCTAGAAGAGGAAGTCAAGGTTTTCTTCTGTCCCTTTGATTTTGCTCGTGCCATTGTAAGTAAGCTTGGTGAGGTTTAGGAGATTTGAGAGGAAGTAAAGAGTTAGGGTGCAGAGAGGAAAGAATGACGCTTCTAAGAAAGACAACGGTAAGTAGAAGAAAGAAGTTTGCTAAACGATTCTAGGGTGTTGATTTCGTGTGAAGATTAGCAGTCGTACATGCTAATAAAGGAAGTGTGATCATTTACGTATCTTCTGTCATTCATGTACGAAAAGCTGTCTGGGTGGCGCACGCATTTTAAAAGCTGAAATGACGCCATTAAGTAACTTCCTTCTTAGGACACATGTATCCTACTCTGTAAAATAGAGAGGAGCCTTTTAAAATAAGAGGGGCCTTCTAAACTAGAAAGAGCCTACTAAACTAAAAGGAGGTCTCTAAACTGAGAGGGCTAAACTAAGATGAACCTAATAAAATAAGAGGAGGCTTATAAAGAAATAGATTAGAAAGAGCTTTACATAAATAATATCAGATAGTCTGCACATCTATACGTCCACTTCTGAACCAACAAACTTATAATGCGAAAATTTAAAAGTTAGGAAGAGAGAAAAAATGAAAGTCGATTTATACTGGTTCGACTAATATTGAAACCTATGTCCAGTCCTCAAGTATCCAACTTGAGTATTTCACTATAAAAATCCAAGTATTAAATTTGATGAGCCTCTCTAAACTTATAAGTACATTTTTTCAAGTTTCTCCAACCTTTACACTCGAAGTGCTTAACAAGCTTCTACAAGCTCTCAAAAATAAATATAAAGTAAGCTCAATGTAAGCTCTCAAAAAATAACAATCTCTCTCGATAGAGTGTTTTCACTTTCTAAAGCACAAAGAGTTTGATATAACTTTTAAGAATGTTGATGCTGCTGAAATATTTAAAAAATCTGCATGTTTTTTGCACATGCAATTACTCTTCCTTAAGTAGACATTTTCTTTAACTAGGTTTTGTGTCATTTTAATTTTGAGTTGACTTTGTATCTAACGAATCTTCGATATCATCTCTGCTGAAATCTTCAATATTTAGATGTTAAGAAAAAAATTCTATCAAAACTTTTAAAGTTAATTATTCGAATTAGTAAGATCCTTCCGGATGTTATAGAATCATTTCTAATTAGTTAAATTCATAAAAAAGATTCCTGCAACAAAGGAAGCAACTTTTAAGAATTATATCGTTTCCTATACAAGGAAATAAATCCAATTTAAATTTTGAAATATTATAAAGTTATCATCAAAATCGTTAAAAATAAACCTTGAGCTAGCAGTTAAAATTTTAAAATTATTTTCAGAAATAATAACAAAAATGTTGAATATGTATCTAGATCATAATCATCGTGCTTAGGATGAAATTTTTTTAAGGTTGACAATGTTGAATTTCTCTAGATTGTTATTGCCTTCTTTTCCTTCGAAATTTTGCCTACACCTTTCAAACATAAGCTTCATCTTTGTTATTTGTTCTGATACAGTCTAGTGTAGAACATATCTTACAATCTGCTTCACATATAGATGAATCAACATCTTATATATATATGTCATCGATGATGGTTAATATAAGCTAGTTGGCCACCAGCTTTGACATAGTGGACAGGAGGTTCATTTTTTCCTTATTTGTGTATAAAACCAGTTGCAATATTAAAATGAGACCAGATGTGTTAGATGATCCGAGTGGATCTTCATTAGGTCTGGTATAGATGGATTTATCAAATACTTCTCTTAATATGAATTGGTAGAGTGATAGTATAGATGGAATGTCTACGAACAGCATGAAATCCCTTGTGTGATAATTAGTGATCTATTATGTGGGCATAAGCTTGCTTCTTATATAAAACCATAATTATAAAACTATAGTTTAAATGTTGGTACCATCAAAATAAGTAAATTTTCATATTATATAACATGACTTATATTGAAAATATAAACTATTGTGATAATCATAGACAAAGTGAATATACTTATAAATAATTCAAATGTAATTATAATAGTAATTTACTAATTTTGATGGCACCAACATTTAAACTATAGTTTTATAATTATGGTTTTATATAAGAAGCAAGCTTATATATATATATATATATATATAGTTACCATTGCCTTGTGTAATTTATAATTGTAAAAATAAATAAATGAATTTCTCCTATATCTTGAATTATAATTTTTGTGTTTACAATTGCCTTGTGTAATTTATAACTGTAAAAATTATAAATAAATGAATTTGTCGTAAATCTTGGATTATAATTTTTGTGTTAAGAGTTCTTAGCTGCTAACTAATCACTTACGCAACCGTTAGAGTACTCATCAATACCAATTTTGCTGCTTCCAACATGCCTGAATCAAGTGAGCCTGAAGATACTTAAGAGAAAAAGAATAATTTTTGTCATTTTCTTCTGTAACTTTTTGGATTTTTGCAGGAGGGATCCATCCACATGGTTCCAGAGAGGAAGTGAGAAGGATCAAGCGCTTGCCAGCCATTTCCAATTATGATTCCTTAATCGGCTGATCCGCATGTAGGGAACGCCTTGTCTACTACACCCTAATTTGTTATTCAGACTTCTTATTCTTTCTCTATGTTCATATTCAATTGTTTTGACTTACATGCGACATTTTTACGCAGAAAACTACTTTTTCTTTCCATGAAATGGGTATAATTTTAAAATGATTTACATTAATTTATCTCAATATCTTAATACCATCGAGTATGATTTATAAACATGTAGTTAGCCATATGTGGAAATGAAAACAAATACTTAATTTTGATATGTGCATACCCAACGACCCTTTTCCGTGTTGAGCTTGAAGATTATTAGATTAATGTCAATATCTTGCTGTTATACTTTAGATACCTACAACATATAAAATTATAAAAGACTTGCAGTAAAGCTTGAAGAGTCATACGTGGCTTTTGGAATGGTCAATGAACATCAATTATAGGAGAGCTATATCTTTCAATTCAACGTGATTTATCGCAGTTCAATATATATGGGAAAATATATTTATGTTCTTCGAAGTTAACGCCACTTGCTATTATAATATAATTCTCTAATAATTAATCATTCTGTTTTGGTCCATTCACTCCACGTAAAGACGTCAACTGAAGTAAAATCCTATGTGGGTTGTACTTTTTTCCAAACGTCCAAAGACAGATACATCAGTTTAAGTCTTAGGTAGGCTAATATATATCAGGGGTTTTAAAAACATCCAAATAGACTGATTTTAATGCCCAAATTTGGGGCTCGATATCATTAAATCCTTAAATTTGCTTAATATAAAGTGTAAAACGTTTATCCGGTCCCCAAAAATTTCCAAAATCAATCTCATTATCTTTGGAAACTTTGTGTCACATAACCACTAAATTGAAATAGTTTCTTCAAATCCTACAAGATATTTTTCGAGTATAAAGTGATATATGTGGTCGAGTTATCGAAACCTTCAAAATAATTCTGATTCTTCAAATTTTTTGTAATTTTCATAGAATCAGGTTGAATCCCTACATAACTAAATATTTGTTTCTTAATTTCAAGTAATAAAATTAAACAGGAGGCAAATTCAAGCAGTTAGCTCAAAATATATTAAGATAGTCATAATAAGTCTCTAATTTTCCTAAATTAATTGGTTTAAACAAAGCATCCAAGCCAAAATTTATCATTCATTAATTGGGCGTGATAACATTCTATGTCAATAAGCTTAGTAAAAAGACTAACCTTAAATTAAATAATTGAGATAGCTGCAATTATTCAACTTAATTTGCTCGTTTATCATAAGTTAAATATGTAATTTTATAAATAACCTATTTGCTACTTGTACCAATTTTTCATAACAATTACGGATCATTGAATTCATAAATAGTGATAGAATAATCATTATTAAATTAAATAGTCATATTGATCAAATATTAATCATTCATTAGATAAGAAAACTCAGAACAAGAAATACTTGTATTAAAATATAAATAAAAGGTTTAGAACACAAAACTTCACAAGGTTACAACTAGAATATCGAATCTTCTTGAATCAGAATGATTGAGTTTAGTCACATATAGTTTTTGCTCCAATAACAAAAATAGAAGAAAGAAAAATAATTTTTAGAAAAATTCAAATTCCTACATAATAGAGATAGAAAGAAGTTTCTTAATCTTATCCACTGCAGCAATCTCTTAACTTTATCCAAATTTTGTAATTATCACCAATATTGTCTCAATTTGATGCAATCTCTACTTTTTATCTCCTAAAATAATACAAACATTAATTTTAATATTTAAGCACCAAAATAAATTCAAAACAAAGGAGATAATATCAATAATATGTCAAGATAAGATCTTATCAATATATTTTCTCTCATTAATCAACTACAATCCTGTCAATCGATTTGAAGGTGCAATAAAGTTAACGTGTGAAGATTGAAGGTGATTGAAGGATAATGCACTTAAAAGGCGATTGGAGACTTCCTAAAGAACACAAGTTTTTCTTGGCTCATCTATCTAACTGCATATGATTTAAGTTTTTAGTATAATCATTTATGCAGAGCATATGTTTATGACTTTTGAAGATGATAACGTGTAATTTGATGAATTTATGCATTTAAGATTTTGAAAATGAATTTATTACATAACCTAGCACTTTGGTCCAATAATGCTAATTGTGTGGTTGTTTTATATAATGAGGAAGATAAAACAATATGATCCTATTCAATTTTTAAAATTTTATTTTTTCTTAGAAAAGAGCAATGATAAAAAAAAAACTTAACTGGTTCAACCATAAAAATCTTGAATTGTCTACCTTTTCGGTTTGATTTTCAACTATCAATTTATTAATTAATTGTGCATTTTTATTAATTAATAAGTTCTTATAAACTATAATTAATTAATTAATTTTTATTTAACAATCTTTTTAATTAAACTTTTAATTCTTTGATAGGTAAGGACACTTTCTTTCAATCATATTTTAAATTATTTAAATTTATTCAATCTTTAGTCAATTTTATGATAGTCTAATACTGGTTGAACCTTTTAAAATTTTAATTTTTTGTCTTACCAGTTTAACTTTCGATCCAGTTTTTAAAACATAAAAATGAGGATTGGTATAATCTTTTAAATTACATTTTGTTGAGTCATTTGATGAGTTCTACATGTTGACTATATAAGGGGCACAAAAGACAATTAATTTAAGAGATAAAAATGATATTAAGTAATTGTTTTATTTAATCCCTAATTTAGATTTCAAGTGCGATTTAAAAGATTCAGAAAATGAAAAGAATACTCTAGATATGTTAAATGTCCTAATTGCTAGCAATTTAGGAGCATGTAAATGTTTGTGACATGTATAAATAAGGTAAAAGAATAATAAAAGAAGAAAAGGATTCGGATGTTCTATTAGATGAAGTTTTTATTGTTGAAGTTACACACTAGGTTAGTCATCTAAGTCTAGTAATTGAGATGGAAACTCATAAAGGCCTATAAAGAAAGGATGTTGGAGGTTTATCTTCAAAAAATCAGGTAGCATAGTTAACTCTAAACATAGGAACTAAGAAAAGCAAAGGAAGAATTCATGCCTTTTTATCATAAATAATAGTAGGAAAAGTGGATTTAAGGAGTTGGGGCACATATATAAGGTAGGATTTGGTAGCCAAGCCAGCACATATTGATCCTAAGGGATGATGTGCATGTCCAGATTGGAAAATATTTAATCTGTGTAGGATTTTTGTTAAAGGATCTTAAGATAAGTCCTTGCATAAAATGATTAGTGATGTAACTAGGAACAAAATGTAATGATTAATTGTTGGAAGACTAAATAAAAGGCAAAGTTAAGTTAGAGGACAAAAATAATATATATATATATATAATGTAAAAATATATCATGTTTATTTTACATTATACAGCTCTCCTACGCTTATTTTTCAGGACCAATTCTTTTTAATTGTTTTACATCTACTTTTCTTTTCATATTAGTTATGAATAATCTACTATACAAATATAACTATTAGTTGCATTATTTTTTACTACGATTTGAAATTCGTAACTAATACTAAGTATTTAGCTACAAATTTTATAAATCGTAACCTATTGAAGCAGTACTCCACAAATAAATATTTTGCATATTTTTAATAACTGTTAGCTGTGTCTATTTTCACTATAAATTTTGTTGTGTAGCAAAATCTATTTTGTGAATAAGCTATATTTAATTTTGGTAGCCAATGACCTTTAGCAACACTTTCAACTACAAATAAAATTTCGTTGCTAAAATACAAATTTGTCCCATTATAACTTTCAGCTACATTTATAAATTATAACTTTCAACTACATTATACAAAACATAGTCCAAGCTCCTTGTTTAAAATAGATATATAGATGCAAAATGTTTAAATGTCCTTATTTAATTTATGGAAGGAAGACATAGTATTAATAGAGCTCTTCACTTCAGTTCATTCGAGTTGAATTAATAAAGGTTTTAGTTAATTTCAGTGTTATTATCGATGACTACTATAAGTGTTTAATTTTAAAGTATTTCATAGAATTCTTTGAGTGAACATGACTTATTATATAATCGTGTGACAGGATGAGTTCATTTCTAAAATATAGAGGTAAATACATAAGTGTGTTAGCATGGCAAAGGATTTATCAAAAGAAGACATTGCTTGAAATAAGGATGTGTCAGAACTTATGTTGATGTATAGATGGAAACAATAAGATACAGTATAGGAACATCTGTGTCAAATGCTTGTAGAAATATTGAAATATATCGTGTGTCTATGTTCGGCCAAAGACAATAAATTACATAAACTGAGCCATAAGTGAGATACACTCAAATTGGGTCATACAAATGAGTGTTTCTATTCTCATTTTTCTAGCATTGTAAAATATCGAATGTTTCTTTTAATCATTATATTTTTCATGTTTCAATGATTTATTAAAGCTTAAATTTTATGTGGATATTATTTTGCAAAAAGGAAGACATTTGGCATCAAAAAATGAGGGGAAAAGTAGCAAGATTCATTTGAAGCCTTTCATATAATTATAGACTTGGAGAATTTGTGAGTTACACTTTTTTATGTCATTTGCCATAGTTTTGTATATTGAAGCAAGGCATAAGAACTTGTAAATCATTGACTCAATCAAAAGACTTTATGTATGCATGTGTATTATTTTTCTTTCTAGAAAATTGCCTCAATTTCCTTTCTTTTGGATATGTTGCTCAGGTTAGTGCATATCAGATGCTTCAATACCTTTTAATTTTGCAATTGATATAGTGTTGTTAGAGTGGTTATTGTCCGATTTTCATTTTCTTTTATCTTTCCACTACGCACTCTCTTCTTGTAGCCTTTAGAGCGCTTCAATTTATGTCCAACATTGCTTTTTTTAATACTTTGTGTTGAACAAAATAATCACTGTCAAGTATGTTAAAAAACTTGATGTGAGTTCATTTCAGAACTTTAAGATTGTTCAGAGTTTCATTTTAGTCACTTACTTAATTAGGTCAAATCAATAACAAAAGCTTCTTGTGTTTCCCCCTCTTCTCAGAGTCCTTATTGCGGCAACCTTTATTTTCCTATAAAATATTTTTCCCATCGCCTTTGGCAACCATTAGTCGCCAGATGTATAAATGTCTCTTTATGATATTAATTTCCTTATAATGGTTATTGTTTTCATATCTTTATGTGACAATCATATTACTATTATAGTAACATGATTAAAAGTGAGTACTTGCTTAAATCTTACAATCTATATCTTAATTATCATCATAATTAAAAGAAATTGCCAAAATAGATACTTTGATCTTTGATGAGACCTTAGCTTCTTTTGTATGCCTAAAGGCTATAGTTTTCTACATTATATTACTGTCTTAAACAATGCAAAGAATTATATCAAGTTAGTTAAAGAACTTATTAATCCAAATAATCATTTCCACTAAATGAAAAATATTTTATGGCTTAATTAGCAAATATGTCATTATATACTCTCATTAAAGAGGATAACTATACTCTCACTAACTTTCTTGTAAACATGATAAATCCACAATCATCTACAAAATAATCTCTTTTAATTTATTATGAAATTAAATCTTTCAATGTCTCGTAATCTCTTAACTATACATTAAATATATCAATAAAGGTATCAGTTCCAGCTAGATGCATTGTCATGAGATTTGAATTTTTCAAATTCCATCTTACTCTTAGCACTTATCCTGAGAATCATGCTTTTATAAATATATATTGAAACGAACAATTTGTTCAATAGATTTATAAGATTATATCCAACCTTTTGGATATCTCATTCGCTATAGACGATTGAAAATTTTAAATTTCATCTCTTCGATCTTATCGAAGTGATTCAACATTCTCAATGATTAATTTCTATTTATATTTAAATAATTTGAACTTTTCAAAATTTTAGATCAAAATTTTATTTAATACATATGAGTATATCAGATAAATTCATTAGTACTTCTACTAAAATATAACAATCATCTTTTTATGAATTGTTATTCATCAAATACGTCACGTATAAGTTTGATAAACAATCATCATCCTTTCACCAAAGTTTGATTTGGTTATTCTCCAACCCATTAAGTTTCACAATTTGCATATTATTCATAACCAAAACGATATGTATATCCTAATATGTAACTTTATTATTCTCATTATGTTGATTTAGCCAACACGGTATAAAAGAATAGCCTTGATTATTAAACTTTGTATTCATTTCATTTATAGTAAACATAAGTCTCATTTGATCCAATACATAAAAATTATTTGTTAAACTTAGGGTAACTATTTTTACTGAACAATTTATTTCTTATCGTGCCTTGAACATTGTAACAATGTTTAATTTAAATTTAGTATTAAATACTCAAAAGCATGAACTAGAAATACATATCCAATCAACATATCAGCTACATCCTTTAAAGTGTGAAACTTTTTTAACAAAATTTGATCAAATGTAGTCAATTTTTTAATCTTATGAAACCTTACATCTTTCACCATAGCCTGCATCCATCTATCTATCACATGACTTTCCTTTCCCTAGTTCCCCGAAATATCTCCTTAGTTGCCTGACAATCCTTCTTACTCTGTCCATAGTTATGTCTTATTGACCCTTTCTTCTTGATATTATTATCTTTCCTAAACTAGAATTTTTCAACCCCCTTAGCATCTATTCCAAGTTGTTCTAATGTTACTTTTGAATCAGTATTTCTTATTGTTAACATATCCTTTTCATATCTTTTTCCTAACATGTGTCACTTCCAAGCACTATATCTTTGAAAGTCACCCTAAACTTGTTACCAACCACTCAAAACTTAAAAAAGTCTATCTTTCCATATTTTTCATCCTTCAATAAGCTCACCTTATTAATTCCATCATCTCTCTCGCTCACCAAGATGATTCATCCATATGTAATATTGCAGTACTATCTTTCTTTCCTAAATGTTAAAAGACAATCATCAAACTCATTATTGTCTTTCCTATTAAGATATAGATGTTATGCTGTAATTTTTCTTTCATTGTGGTCAATGCTTTTTACCGTCTTAAGATGCTCATCATCACAAAATAATTTATACTTTTAACTATCAGGAGTGCCCCTGAAAATTACATCCTTCTAAAGATTGGGAACATACCAGGCATCCAATATTCTAACAATTCTATCATGCATCTTGATCTATAATAAACCACTGCCTTTGATAGCATTGCTCTCCATCATCACCTAAGCTGATAATATCATTTCATTCCTTAAAAGTCCTTATTGAAAGTCATATGGTAAGAAATGCTAGTATTTATTACCCACCAATTTGTAGAATCAACATTACTCAATGTTAAAATATCATTGCCTTTTCCATCCTTTTTATTGAAACTATCCTAGACTACAACAATACTCGCTTTTCTATCTATTTCTCTTTTTTTCTAATTTTCATTTTACCACTATGAATAGTTCCTCTAAAAGTGTCCTTTAACTTTGCAATTAAAATATCGAACAACTTTATCCTTTAATCTGGATCATGACTTACTTTTATTTTTATAATCCCTTTTCTTGTTCCTTCCTTTACTGACAACCAAACCTATGTCAAGGCATCCTTTATAATACTAATAGAAATAGTCTTTCTATCATACAACAAGATACTAAGAAAATTCTTATATAAATTGAGTAAGGAACACAATAGATTTGTTGTTTAATCCTCATTATCAATTTTAACCCCAACTTATTATAGATCTAAGATGATATTATCAACATAATCTTTTGCGTGTGCACTTTCTAATATCCTCAATGTGTACAAATTATGCTTTTAATACGAACAATTAGCAAGTAATTTCTTATGATATTTACTTTCAAGTTGTTTCCATAAAAAGTATAACTAGTTTCACCAACCACTTTTTCAGGACCTTGTCACCATAACTTAGCAGTATTGCATTATATGTCTTTGATGAAATCTCTCCCTTCTTTGATGCTTCAAAATTTTCTAATAGATTTCTTTCTCCTTTCAACTTTGCTGCATATTTGTGTTGAATAAGAATCGTTCTCATCTTCACCTTCTATAGAGTGAAGTCATCCAATACATTGAACTTGTATAAAGATATCTTAACAGCAAATCTTAGCTCTAATACTTGTTGTTATGATATTAATTTCTATGATACTAATAGTTATAAAAATAGAAGCAATATAAAAGAAAACAAGTAGAGAAAAAATTCAAAAATTTACTTGGTTCAACAAAACTTTATAACCTATGTCCATAGATTATAGAAACACTTTATTACTACATAAGACTAAGGTCACTAATGTTCTATTTTCACATAAGGTCACTGGAACTCCATTTCATAGATATCTAGTGACATTGAGACTTTATGTTACCTAAATTGTATTTTTAGTGACATAGGTTATAAAGTTTAGGTTATAAACACTACAAGAAAAGTAAGAATTAGCGATGGAACATTAGCGACCGAAAATATACCGTTGCAAATTACTAACGAAAAATCTATTTCCGTTGGTAAAGTTGACAGAAAATTTTTTGTTTAGCGACGGTAATAATATCCGTCGCTAAATATGG
>JANIIA010000190.1:8976274-8986999 GCA_027478495.1 Erythroxylum alaternifolium
AGGGCCAATTTTTAGACCCGTGGCCCGGTCCATAGGCTGGTTTGACCGGGCAAAACCTGTTGACTTCAGGTTGGGCCGGGCCGGGCCACTTTTGCCATTCCTACTCACACTCTCACTCTCTCTCTTCGTCACCATCATCGTCTCTTTTTATTATTAATAATATAATATTTAAATTCATATAGTAAATAATTGTTACATTTTTCTACAAAGAATACTTAAAAATATGTTAAAATGAAAATTAAGATGCTTCAAATTTTTGTATTTCTTTTTAAAATTTTTTAATATAAATATAACTATATTTATTGTTATAACAATTACATATTAAGATAAATATAATTTTATCATTGAAAATTAAATGATAAGATAGAAATTATATTTTATCATTGATAATAATTATTTTTTTATTTGATATTTGATGTAATTACTATTTATTATATGATAAAATTGTAATATTTTAAATACTTTGTTTTGTTCTTAATTTTATATTTCTATGATGATAAATTAATCTTTTTCATATTAATTGTGGTTATTATTTATATGTAGAAAATGTGAAAATAATATTAAGAAAAATAAATTAATAATTGTTTTTTAAAATTTCTATTATTATTATGATTTTTTGAGACAAGATTGGTTTACATTATATAGTACAATATTGAAGGATTATTTTGCAATTTTTTTAAAAAATTAGAGACTATTTTATAAATTTTAAAAAATTTTCGAAACGATATCTGGTATTGATCAGTATCGATACAATACCGTACAATAATCTAATTCGATACCAAGTTCGGTGCGATATTCATATCATTGCTTTTGATGCTAAATACAGTCTATATAATTTTGATTCCAGTCACCACAGAAGCCTTGTGCTAGGATGACATTTAGTTTAAGACTTTACTTAACTCAATCTAAATTTAATAGATTTGATTTGTATTGACTGAATTTCAAACTATATTCAATCTTCTTTTCAACTTGAATATGTTATTTTAAAATTTTAAAATAAAAATAATATAGCTTGAATTGGGCTCGATCAAACTCAAACTCAACTCCACTCAATGGCAAACTTACTTATACATAGTAGAATAAAATAAAATTGTTTATATTCTTGTACAACAATCAAGTTGAAATTCATTAAATTTTAATTTATTTTATAATTATTGATTAATAAATTAATTTGTTTTCAAGCATCTTACACTATTTATATTTAGGTGTTTCACTCACACTTTCATTACATAGATATTTAACACAAATTAATCAAATGAAACCAATAAGAGAGATATGACAAAATAAAACTTGTATTGTTATATTCACAAAAAAATAATAGAAAGGAACTCGATTTACTTTCAATTTGAAACACGTTATAACAAACTACTCAAAGATCTTTCTACTCGAAGTTCTCAATAAGAATTTTCTTTTAAAACTCTTAATTTGTTTGTAGGTGATTGAATGTATAATGTCACAAATGAACTTATAAGAATATCTTTACATAATTCTACAAGAACTTAGGAACAAAGTTAAACTACTTACTTTTCTCACTAACCAATCAAATTAGTAATGAGTTATCACTTATTTCACTAACTCCACCAAATTGGTGAGAGTTATCTACTCTAAGCCATAAATTCCACTTTAGCACGTATGAAATATATTTGGAAGATATTAATTTTGTTGCCACATCCATCGACTATTTTTCCACTATTTAAAGAAATGCTCTCACTTTGTAAGATAATACTCCCACTTTCTTATTCCACTATTTTCATGTTCTTGTCATGTGTTACAACATTAGCTCCTCTTAAAGATAAGTGTCTTTATTAATCTTTGATTTGGTCATTCTAAGCCATCTTTATGCATATTTCATATAAGCACACCCCTGGTATGGTCACAATGCTCTATAACCTAATTTAGCAACAATATGGGCTATCATATAATAAATTTCAAAAGTTTACATAACTTTCAACCTTCTCATGGAATAAAGTGCTTTAGTGCACCCTCAAATTTACATGACTTAGTTATGTCTTTAATCTTTGATTTTGCATCCAAATTTCATCTATCATCAAAGATTTATGCTAATGCACACTAATGTATGTCAATACTCGCCTATTCTAGAGCTTTCGTTGATATTGCTTGTTTTGCCTCAGCTACTAGTAGGTCTTTATCTTCTTTATCTTCTTCTATTGTTAATATGTCATCTTTATATCAGTTTGGGTGTTAAACATCAGCTAAGACTCGCTAACATTTGTATGATTCTAAAATTTAGACTTAAGGGTTTAAGAAAACCATCCCCACTAGAAAAACTTGAAACCTTCATTGAAATAATTTATGGGAATTCCTCCACCAAGTGATTCTCTACAAAAAGCTCATCAGCCAAGGTTTGAAGACAAGAGCTAGTCTTTAATTCCATCACACATCACCTACATGTCATTTTCCCTCTCTATTTAATTTGTTTTTTCTTATGCACTTCTTCGTAAGGCTCATCACACCCAATATATCAAAAATTTTAAAGTAGAAATCGTTTATTAGTCCTTGCATAAAATGTGCCCCGTCACAATTGAAACTAGTAACATCTTGTTTTGATTATTTTTTAAATTATTGTGAGAAGTTTTACATACCTTTTCTTTACCTTTCTTCTAGCCATTTCAAGTTCGACTATTATTTTGCTCTCTTCATTAGTTTAAATAGGTGGTGGCATTTGAAGATCTAATAAGACATTTGCAATCGCCATTAAAAACAATCTCTCTATTAATTAGGTATAAAGTTACGTCCTTCTGGACCTTTCCAGACCTCACGTGTCAGTGGAACTTCTATGAGATGTTGTTGTTGTTATATAATAGGTTTTGAACATTATAATAATTTAGTTGAATTAAATTTTAATTTTAATTAAACTTTAATTAGAATTATTTAAATATCAATTATGCCCAAATAAAATCTAATATCTCATATTAATCTTGTTTATTAAATATCTCATATTTAATCATAAAGTTTTTCAAACTTTGCAATCAAGTCCAACTTGATTAAAACACTTTTCGCTTTTTAACTTATTTTTAAGTGTAATCCACTATGCTCCAAAATATGTTGATAATAGATATAAATTATAACTCTAAATCATATTTATGGATAGAAAAATTAAACTCCTTTAATTTATCTTTAATTTTCTAATTAAATAATTTTTATCTAAAGATTAAGATTGACTTCTAACAATACATCACAACCACCTAAATAATTAAAAATGTCAAAGTAATTTTGATTAATCTTTTTATATATGATTTTTTAATTCAATCATTTAATTATATAATGTTTTGATTGGTCACAAAGTATCGAATTAATGTCTACTTTATTTGAGTACAATCATGTTAATTCTTCACCATTGGCAATTGATTCAATAATGACATGTGAAAATGTCATTCTAACTTGGCTAAAGATTTCTCAAATCAATACTAATTGAGAGTAATAAAACATTCTCTCTAATCACTTTTGGGTGATGAATCATATATTGATCACTCAGCTACCTTCATAAAGTTTATGTTATATTCAATGATTACTGACTAAGCTAAATTTGACTAAAATAGGTAATAAATAAAATCAAAACTTAAAAATCCTTATATGAGATAACTTTAAAGATATTAAGTCAAAGAATCACTTATATAATCATTATAATGAGAATTTTCATAGACGTACAAGTAATGTTCTAAATGAATTTATCATATGGGATCAGTTACGTAAACTTGTTCTCTAACAAACACCTACACATTTGAATAATTATCTTCATACTTAGTCTATAAGATCAACTACTTACTTCATAAGGAAATAACATATGCTAGTCTTTTGTGTTCTATTAATTTCCAGTCTTAATAAAACAATAAATAGGAATAATTTAGGGATAAGACATAAATGCAATATGAATCTCACAATTATAATCTCATTATAATTTTAATTGTAATGTATATTTATCTCATTAACTTTATCATATATATCTAAATATATATAAAATAAAGAATGTCTTTAAATTATTTTGTCACTAAGCTACAACCAACCACTTGGTTGTATAAACCAATAAAGTTTACTGAGTTAGACCATGTTCATAAGGGAAATCACTATTCTAATTGACACATAAACTATAAGAACAAGCCTTACCTTGGTCCCAAATATTCAATCAAGCTTGTAGTCACCAATCCCCTTCAACTCCTCCTTCTAAGGCACCTTTTATATTACCAGTGATAGTTAAAACGAGGAGTCCAAGATTAAAAGGAAGTGCTTGGATTGGGAATGAGGATTTAAGTAACATGTTCAGTGCCCAATCCAAGCTCTATAGGAGGGAAAGTCTCGAAGGGTCATTGATGAGAGATGATAAGAGTCTTGTAAGCTCTCTTTCTATTCCAAGTTATATGGCTCCAACTAGAGATGACAGTTAAGCCCAAGTTCGGCCCTATGCTACTGACTCGACCTAATTTAATCAGACTTTAGGTCAGGCTCAAGCTTTTTAAAAAAATTTCAGGCTTCAAACTAAGCTTAGGCTCAAGCTGTTTAAGTTTAAGTAGACTCAAAACCTAAAGTTTTAAGAAAATGATGTCGTTTTGAGTAAAATGACTTTATTTTCTATTTTTTAATTAACACTTTTATTTGAGCTAGGCTTTGAATTGCCCAGACTCGATTTGGCTTGCGACTAGGCTAGGTGCCTTAGGGCTGATTGGGCTTAAGGCAGGCGTGGACATAAATAAAAATTTTTGGGTCAAGCTTTTCCAGCTGATTGCCAAGCCTAACTCAAACAAAGTTTGTAAAAGATAAAGTTAGAGAAGTTAGAGATGGAAACTAAAGAAGTTGAAGAGAAAGAAATAAATGAGGGAGGAGAGAAAGAGGGAAACGTTTTTTTGGCCCACTTATCACGTAGGATAAACATCTGACAAAGGATCCACACAAAAAAATACTAAATATACTTTTTGTAACGAAGAAATGAAAACAAAGTTAAATTAGGGTGCAAATTGAATGTTTGAGAAATATTAAAGCTTTTTAAAGCCTTTACATTTAGATTTCAATTGAATTTTGATAAAAATATTAAGGTAAAATTTGAACCTTTTGCCATTAAACTTACCAAGAATTTCAAATATAAATTTATATTGTAAATAAAGTTATTTAATAGACTGTTACTATTTAATACACAGATAATTTCAGTATTAACTATTAGTACTTTTATAGGCAAAAGGATCAAATTAGATCCTAACATTTTGACCAAATTTTAATTTAAACTCAATCATTGCAACATGTACAAAAAAACTTTAATATTTCACAAACTTTTAATTTGAACCCAAACTTAAATTTTCTATCGACTGTCCGTAATAAAAGATATTTGGTATTTTTTATGGGCGCTTACCATATATATATCTTATATGCAAATGAGACCCAAAATTAAATAAAATAAAAATTTCTTATCTCCTCTCTCTCTCTCTTGTCTATCCCTTTAACTCTTAAACTGGTGCAAAGCCTTATTGGGAAGCCATAAACTTTGCTTTTCTCAGAAATTATGTGGTAAACTTCACCGATAGTGGCATCAACTTGAATCCAAAGGCGGGGTATTGTGATGACCTAAATATCAATGCAACATATATAAGTAGCCATCACAACCCACTACCATCATCATGCATACAATCAACCATACGCACACATACCATCCAGTCCATTATATATTTTCATTTCTTTATTTTATAGACCAAGTAGGGTGATGGATATAATCAGTTATAATAGTTACTGTAACATCCTCCTTGTAGAGTATATTCTGGAGTTTGTTGTAACAAGTGGGCCTAAGCTTGTGAAAGAGACTTGTAATAGCTGAGTTGAAATTCAACAGAAAAACATAATATATAAGCAAGAGAAGAATAGTAAGGAATAATAGAAGAAATTTTTCAAAACTTATCTTTCTCTCTTTGTTGCTTTTCACCTTTCTCATGCTTTCTCTTTTCTTCCTTTACTACCTTTTCTTTATGTTCTCTCTCGAAACCCTTTTCTCTGTGAGATCTTTTCTTTAATGTTGGTTATCCTTTGCCACTAAGCAATGTGCAGCATCAGTGGATGCAAGTAGCTATATCATCGTGGCATCATCGAATTTGGCCAGAAATTGAACCTTGCACTCTAGATCTGAGAATGAAGATGATGATTCAACTGAGACAGATGGAATGTGGGCAGTGAAATGGTTACTTAAGTAACCACTAATGCATTAAAATGCCCGATTTAGAATTACGAAGGAGGACAACCCTTGACGCATCACCATCGTTGATTCACAAAGTTAACCAAATTAACCCAATTAGTTCATTAAGACCATACTTCAATAAAATTTAGTCTAGAAACACCCATCCTAATAAATTACCAAATTGACCCTAAATCTAATACTAAAACTACCATCACAACTGTTTTCGTCTGACATGCTTTCATCTCCTCATCATCAGTGGATCTGCACTGTCATTGTCACTGGACTGCGTATCTCCTCTGCCAGTGTTTGTGGCTGAAGGAAAATGGCACAGTGATGACACAGGCTTAATGGCACAAATGATCTTCTCCCGTATCATCTCCCTATCCTCTCCATTGGCCTCTACTAGCCTCTACCTCCTCTACAATTTACCGTATTCATTGCTTGGCAATTAGCATATAACTCCAAAGGTAAAAGAGCTCTTGCTCCAAACTTTCTTGATTTATAAAAGAGCTCCTTTTGTAATTTTACAATTGTACTCATTTAGATTTATCCAAGCATTTATTATGCCTGAACTTAAAGGATGAATCAAAGATAGACTGGACAAATAATGGGCATAAGCCGTCGTTGTGAAACTTCTGGGCCAAAGGATAGGGTAACCGATTTTATGTCATCGACTGAAAACAATGTGGCAACCGCATGGCCCCATAAAGGTCGTCGACTTAGACTACGATTACTTGCTAGTGAATTTCATTGAAGAGGAAGATTATATCAAGGTATTAACTAATGGCCCTTGGGTCATCTTCGAACATGCTCTATCTGTACAGCGATGGCTCCCTTCCCTCCGGCCGTCGCAAGGAACTGTCACACAAGTAGTGTTCTGGGTTCAGTTCCCGAAACTTCCTATAGCTCATTACCATCCAATAATCCTTTCAGCCCTGGGTAATCTGGTAGGCCAAACTATCAAAATCGATGAAGTTACCAAGACTACCCAAAAGGGCAAATTTGCAAGAGTTACAGTCGACATAGATCTAAGTGTACCTTTACGTCCTTCAGTGGAACTCGATGGCGAAATGATCATGGTGGCTTATGAAGGATTGACCCAGATATGCTTCCATTGTGGAATGGTAGGTCATGAAGTCGGGATATGCCCGGTTAGACCACAAAACCACGTAGCCCACCAGAAACAACTGACCCATAGTGCAGCCAACGAGCAGGAAGAGGCGACAGTTCCGGGAAATTTACCAGTAGTAGAGAAGCACGATGTGACCCTAACGTCTTTGGCCCTTGGATCCAGGTACAACGGCCATGTTCACGCAACAGCAAAACCTAGCAATCTCTGCACAACATACATCAAACTAGTGCTATCAATCGCATAGGTGGCTCAAGGTTTGTAATGCTGTCAGAGCATGGAAGTAGGGAGCTCATGACTAACTCATCGACACTCTCACCTGGACCTCTACCCGCTCCTGAGACAAGTCATAGGCTTAATTTGGACTCTTTAATTGAAGACGCAAAGAAGACGGGACATAGGCTACCGTCAACATCGTATGGACCCAAGAAGAATTCGAAAGGAACATTTAAAGGTAAGGTCATGGGCCCACAGGTCAAAGGTAGCTTCGACAAAGACAATTCCAACGTGAAGGCTTCAGGTCCAGTGTTACCCATCCAGCTCCAACCAACCCCCATTGATCAACACAAAGTAGTGACCCTTAATTCTCACCACGATGTTCTCTGTGATAGGATCGAACCAGAAAGGAGGGAGTTGACTATGGAGGAATAAGGCCAACCTATGGAAGGTATTGAGGAGCTTACGGATCAATGTAGATCTACTGGGACAGACTTCATTTTACCTCCTTCTGAGCCCCCAGATTGGAAGGTATGTGAGTCCAGTATGGAGGACATTTCAAATGAGCAGGGATCCGTTGAAGAGATAGTGCCACAGTCTCTGGACGGCGACAGTAATATTGCGCTAGATGGGTTTCTAGCTACCTCTCGGTCTTAGGTGGTTTTCGTTTTATCTGACATCTTATTATATCTATACTCATATGGAATTGTCAAGGGGTTGGGGGGAACGATTTCAAATGATCTTACGGAGTTATCTCCATAATTATCGGCTAGGGATACTGGTGCTAATTGAAACTAGGATTAGTGGAAGACAAGCTCAAGCTGTCATCTGTAACCTGGGATTTGATTATTTCTTCCGAGTTAAAGCCATAGGCTTTACAAACGGGATTTGGTTATTATAGAAGGAGTTTGACGTCTCGGTAGCGATAGCGCATAAACAACTCATACATGCCAACATCAAGTATGGTTCTTAGTCCTTTAAATTCTCTGCTATTTACGTCAGTCCCCAACTGCCAAACAAAAAATTCCTCTAGCCTCTTTTGCGAAGGATAGGAAGCTCCATTAATCGCCCTTAGATTGTTGGTGGGGATTTCAACGCAAAATTGAATATTGCTGATAAAAAGGGTGGTTCCCCAAACACTTCGGTGGTTAGTAAAGCTTTTAACAAATGGGTCCATGAGTGTGTACTGCAAGATTTGGGATACGTTAACTCGAGGTTTACTTGGAAGCGAGGCAATGTCTAAGCTAGGCTAGATAGAGTATCTGTTTTGTCATCTTGGTTGGAAGTATTCCCTCATATAGTTAACCACCATTTACCTTTTCTGGGCTCCGACCATAGGCCAATGTTGGTTCACTTTGTTCGATCAAGCTCGCACTACATAGGTCAACCAATGTTTTGATTCCAATCTGCGTGGCTCGCTCATGAAGCATTTCCCACATTAGTCGCTAAGAATGGACTTCCTAATGAAGCGACGTTTACTAAATCTTTAACTAAGTTTTCAAGCCAACTCACACAATGGAATAAATCAATCTTTGGCAATATATTCCATTGTAAAAAAAGACCGCTAGCTTGTTTGGAAGGCATACAGAGGGAAATGGAGAATGATGATTCTAATTCGCTATTGGCCCTAGAGGACAAGTTGAGTGGAGAACTAGTTCAAGTACTGTGTGAGGAAGAACCCTTTTGGCATCAGAAAGCTAGGTACGACTGGTTGTCATAGGGTGATCACAATACTAAATATTATCACACGGTCACTATGTCCAAATGGAAGAAGTTGACGATAGACCGGTTATTTGATAATAATGGAAATGAAATCAATGATGCAATGCATATGCACAATATGGCTGGGAATTATTTTGGTCAAGTGTATACTGTAGAAGAGGATCAACCACAACGCTTACACAGCTTTGGAGCCTTTCCTCGTCTAACAGAGGTGCAACTCCATGAATTCGAAAAACCAGTCCACACAATTGAAATCAAAATAGCGATTTTTGACATGAATCCAAATAAAGCGCCAGGGGTTGATGGTTTTACGATGTTATTTTTCCATAATCAATGGGGCAACGTGAGTTAAGAGGTGTTGACTTTTATTCAGAGAATATTCCGAATTGAAGGCTGGGAACATGACTTGAATCAAACTATTCTAGTACTGATTCCCAAAGTCTCGTCCCCAAAGTATATTACCTAATTTAGACTTATTAGTCTCTGCTTAGTGATGTATAAGACCATTTCACAAGTGATAGTCAACCGATTGAAGCCACACCTCGATGCCTTAATGGTGAATACCCAATGCAGCTTTATTCCTAAAAGGCACGTAATTGATAATATTATCATTGCTCAGGCGATCATCCATTCGATGAGAAAAAAGAAAGGGAAGTCTGGGTATTTTGGTCTAAAAGTGGACTTAGAAAGAGCCTATGATCGTCTGAACTAGGACTTTATAAATGAGACACTCAGGAACTCGAAATTCCAAATTCTTTACTTAGTGTCATTATGAAGTGTGTTTCTACGGTATCAATGCAAGTTGTGTGAAATGGCAATCTATTTGATCCATTTATACCTTCAAGGGGTATTTGACAAGACGATCCGCTCTCGCCTTACCACTTTTTACTCTGCATAGAACGTTTGGGCCACCTTATATCCCATACAGTGGGCCAAGGAATGTGAAAACCGTTTAAGTGGAGTAGGACGGGGCCTTCCATTTCCCATCTATTTTTTGCCGATGACCTCGTCCTATTTGGCGAAGCAACGGATACTCAGGTGGTGGGGGTATCGAGAATCTTGGAGAAATTTTGCAAAGTGTCAGTTCAGAAGGTGAACAATACTAAGAACCAAATTTTTTTCTCCAAAAATGTTCCTCCAGAACAAGCACATAGGCTCAACCAAGTGTTACAGATTCAATGCACAGCTAATTTGGGTAAATATCTAGGCGTACCTTTGATCTATGAGCGAACAATGAGAAATACTTATCAGTACATCCTAGATCGTGCCCAACAAAAGCTAGCCAGGTGGCGTGCACGAGCATTATCCCTGACGGGGCTAATCACATTAACACAATCATTGATCTCATCCCTTTCCATATATACGATACAAACTGTGAGGTTGCCACGAAAACTTTGTGATGATGTGAAAAAATAATGAGGACTTTCATCTGGGGTTCGCAAGATGGGCAGCAAAAACCACTCTTAGTTAATTGAGAGGTCGTTTG
>JANIIA010000190.1:8996406-9012228 GCA_027478495.1 Erythroxylum alaternifolium
AGCAAAAACCACACTTAGTTAATTGAGAGGTCGTTTGTCGCTAGGGGGAGATGGGATCAAACGCATTAGAGCGACCAATGATACACTACTTGCTAAGTTGGGATGGGAATTGCTCACTAAGCCCTCAGCGTTATGGGTACAAGTCTTTAGAGCAAAATATTGGCTAGATGGTCACCATATCCCTCAAGCGCTACATAAGCAAGGGGCTTCGATAATTTGGCGGAGAATTTCAACTACGTGGGGTTATGTTTTCCAAGGAATCAAATGGAAGCTAGGAAAATGACAATCGGATATTTTTTTGGCTCGACCATTGGATAGAAAATTGGGGTCTATTAGTAATTAAGACAACATCCCCCCTTCCTGACAGTTTGATGCATACGAAAGTTACAGAGGATATGGATGACGATGGCAACTAGAAATGGAATTTGTTCTAGAGCTATCTCCCCTATACAGTTTGTTCAACTATTGCAACAATTCGGCCTCCATCAGTTGACATAGGAGAGGATCGAGTTGTGTGGGGCCCAGGACAATCTGATGGCTTCACGGTGGCATCCGCTTATGAATTAATCGTAGATTTAGCTTCGGTGGTCCAAAATCCAATATGGACTGTCATATGGAAATGGTCAGGTCCACAATGGATTCGATCATTTATGTGGCTACTAGCTAAAAGGAAGTTGCTGACTAATCAACAGCATATCGCTAGACATATAACAACGGATAGCAGGTGTCAGTTCTGTGGTCAAGAAGAGCCAACCTTGCATACACTTTGAGATTGTACACAGGTGAAAGCTTTTTGGCATAAATTTCCTCCCAAGGTGATTGAGTCTGACTTCTTTCAGTAGGACGAGGCGACGTGGTTGCGATCCAATTTTACTAAACCAGTTCAAATGCATATGGGGGAGTGGGCCACAATATATGATATTTCTTCCTGGTATTTATGGCAGTGACAAAACATGAGTCTTTTTGAAGCTGGTTTTGCTTGGCTGGAAGTAGGACATCGCATCGTCTTAAACTATGTAAATTAGATCGTCAAAGCACAAGTAGTGACTGGTCGAGTTATTAAAGCAACGGGTTTGCTTTGTAGGTCACTTTGTGAGTTGGAACCCACTGTAAGAAGGATGGATAAAATTAAATACAGATGGAGAGTTCAACACGGGTCTTCTATTGGTACTGCTGGGGGTTTAATTTAGGGCTGCACTGGACAATGGTGTGGTGGATTCTTGAATAATATTGGAGAATGCTCGCCCTTGAATGTTGAATTTAGGGGGGTGCATGATGGGCTTAAATTGGCTTAGGACCTTGGTTATCGAAAAGTCGTCCTTGAAGTGGATTCGCTGGATGCAATCAATATTCTTTCATCTTCTCAACGAATGTTGACTGAGGCTAATTTTTTGGTGCAGGGCATACAAGTGCTGCTGTGTAGAGATTGAGATTTCAGCTTCAATACGTCTATCGAGAAAGGAATCAGAGCGCTGACAGACTGGCTAATTTGGCCTTGCAAGCAAGTCCAGGACTGCATATACTGACAGAACTTCCGACGGAAACGTTGGCTTTTGTACAACAGGATAGTCAAGGAGTTTCATATCACCAAGCCATGTGATAATTTTATAATTTCTGTTTCGTTCTTTCCTTTTTATTAAAAAAAAAAGTTGAAAGCCTGAAACACTTAATCTTAAAGCTTATTTATTATTATAGAATTAATGTACTGCTTCTTTAATCCCCATCTTCGGAAGTGAATTACATTTATATGTTACTTATTTTAAATTTATTTTTTTGTAAAAATTAAATTTTTAATAATTTTAAAATCTTCACCATTTATCATGAATTTGATTTTAAGTACATATGCATTAAATTTTAACGATTTAATTGGTTATTCAGCTCATCAAGTTCAAAATTAAATCAATTTCTTTTTTAACAGTATAAGTTTAATATAATAGTATCACCAATCATAAATTTTAAGCATTACACGACGGTGTCTGAATGAATATGTTCGACTATTGGTGAATTTTAGAAGACACCCTCTTATGTTGCCACTGACCGTTTCAGTTTTACAAGTTTCAGAAGTATATAAGACACCATCATAGTCGTGGTCTGCACAGCGGACTCTCAGGTGAATTCCAAGCTTCTTTCTGCAAAGAACAACAGTTTGGACGTGAGATTCGTAAACAGGAGTGAAGATAAACGTAGATTTTGTGACAGCAGAGAAAACACATATCTAAGGTTTTGTTGAAAAATTGGTCAGTGGCAACAAATGTCTGCTGCTAAATTCAACAATTTTAATAATAAAAAAAGAAACTTATGCTCAGAAAATGGTTAGTGGAAAACTAGCAATTCACCTTTTTGGGACTGCCACGCAACTCAGTAGCACGTACAACTCTTATCCAATTGATGGAGGAGAAAGTGTTTTAGGCACGAAGGCATGGGCTATTTTTTTCTTGCTTCTTAAGCACTTCGGTGCAAAAAAGGCTCTTTACTTTGCAAAAGTTTAGAAAAAATAATATTATACGCATGTAGTATATTTTTATGATTTAAATTTATAATTTTATAATTATAAAAAAATAATTTTATTATTTTCTTCAAACTCACCCTCTACAATTTATAATATTATACGAGGACATTAAGAAAACATGTTGGATTTCTTTATTCAGTAATATGCATGACTTGAATTCCCTAAGCCACGAATTATTTGCATTTGGTCCTGAAAAAGGTCATTGTCTTAAGTTAAGAGGGACAAGTCTATGGATAGGTTGTTGGTGATACCAATACGTGTCCGTTTGTACAGGTGGCAAACAGCTTGCTGATAAACTTGACGAGGATTTGTTCATCAAAGTCATTATTACAACTTCCTATAGTGCTTTACCAGCTTTCCTGAAGTGGGCTTCACACTAAATCATTTTTTAAGAGCTGTTTAGAGAATTTGTGTGCAAAGAAATTAACCAATCATCGGTTTCTATTATTCTATTTTTATTTTGTTTTATAAATATTTATTTATATAATAAATAAGACTTATAAAAAAAAGACGAATATTTATGAAATAAGATAGAAATAAAATAATAAAATAGGTAATTTAAACTTTGAAAGAAGAGAAAAATAGATAGAAAAGACGGGTCAATCAATCATTGTTCAACAAATATACCACAATTTTTTTGCAACACTATTTAGTTATTTGAATTTGATCTCGAATTAGTAATCTTTGTTAAATTAATATAGTTTTTTCATAATAATTAGACATAAAAAGTCTAAATTCTATCATAGAATACATGGATGATTGAATTAGTTAAGACAATATTGTAAGCGTTGGTCTTTAAAATATTTTTTCATTTTTAACCTTACTTAAAGTTTAATTTTAAATTAGATTATAATGAAAAATTTGCATTTAATTTAATTTTTATTTATTTTTATGCAAATTAGTTAACATTTTATTTTTAAAAATTAAATTATTTAATTTATTAGTTTTAAAATATGAAATAAATAACTTTTTATTATTTTAAACAAGAATTTGATTCAAAATTAAACTTAACAAAATCAAGAATTTCAGCGTCTTATTTATCTATATGTACAAATATTCGACAATTTTGAAACATTAGGTATTCAATTACAACTTTCTCCTCTCTAATTCTACAGTCTAAAAACATGATAGTAAAAACTCGTCGTCATCCATCAAGGAGCAAGGCATCTCCTCTCCGCTTCCATACTCCAATCTCAAAGGACTCAGCAAAGGAGCTTCCTTCACTTCGTCAAACGACACCGTCGCTAACCCACATTCATCCAAACCCCACCAACCCGAACTAGCGGGTTCTCCGCCCGACCCATCCTGATCATCCCCGACCCGTTTCCCCACATTTTCAACCCCAGCAGCTTTAGCCGCCGCCAGCTGAATATCTCTCGTAGAACAAGACTTGGGTAGAGGCAGCGAACCGACAGAGTCCGGGAAGTTGAGGCTCGCCGAGTTGCCTTTCAAGTAGAAAGCCGCGGAGTCGTACGCACGCGCCGCCATCTCCGGCGAACCGAAAGACCCGAGCCAGACTCGAGTCTTCTTACCCGGCACTCTTATTTCAGACACGTATCGGCCCCAGCTCCGTTGTCTCACCCCGTGAAAAGGGTTCTCGGGTTGCCGGGCCCTCTTCTTAGAACCCCGTTTCGAGGGCGGTCTTGATTCAAATAGGTTTGGTTTTGGCTCATGAGGAGGCTCCGAAAGCAGAGACATGAGAAAGATCAAACTACCACCAATATATTTCTCTTTCTGGTCACTCACTGATTCGCTAGCTTTTCTAGGACGTGCATGGGTTTACGGAGAATAAAGAGGGTGTATATGTTGTTGTTCTTTTAGCTTCTGAAAGTAGGTGATTGGGTTCAGGTATAGAGTTCTTATTAATGGTGTGACAGTGTATATATGGAGAGTAGCATGGATTACAGACAAAGTGAAGCTAGCTGGCAACTAATCTTTTTGGTACAAATTGAGTTGAGTTTTGATAGGACATTGATAAGTACGTAAATAGTACTCTGAACATAAACTTTGCAATGACACAAATAACCTAGTCTTCTTGCTCCTGTGTGTTGTGTTCTTCCTAACAAACAACACAGGGAATTAAGACAAGACTTGCATTAATCATTGAACCCCTTGCAATTTAACTAAATTTAAAGAAAATATTTAATGTTAAGATCAGATGTCTTTACAGTTTAATTATTAATACAATCCCTTTATTTTCAGCATATGGATTTATAATTGTGCAGTGAAAAGAGGGTAATATGGGTAGAGTATGGAATTCCTTCGGGTTAGGTAATGCAAGGAGAGTCAGGAATGACGAAGATAGAATAAGTGAAAAACGCGTTAAAACAGCTGTATTTTGGAAAGGTGGCAGAAATATACCAAAAGCAAACATACATATTGCTATGTATATTATGATTCACACCGTGTTGACTCCATTTTCTCTTTCTTTCTACCTTTCACTATCCTAAAAGGATTATGGTATGACTACACTTCTACTTTCTTTACCATTCCTGAAAATCATCATCTTTTCTTCTGCCACAATTCAACATGTGCCGATAAATCATAAGCCATTTCTATCTGTATTGTCGTTAGAGAAAGTTCCTACAAGGTTGAGGTGTCAAATCTAAGATCAGTAAATGGACGAGTGATGAAGAAAATTCCTTAATTTAAGTTTATGGTCAGAGAGTTGGTAGAGGCCTGTGCAGTACAGCTACATAATAACTTGAATTCGCGTTTGCTTGGGTCTTGAGAAACAGAAGGTCTCCTAATAATGTTGGACAAGATGTGGTTCGTGTAATTATGTAGTACGTGTATTGTTTAAGTCTAGTCGTTGTTAGCCCAGTAGCATTCAGATTAGCAGACACTTACTGATGCTAAAAGCCCTTTTGCTGTTCTCCTATCCAAAACTAGATAGTCTGTCTTTAGATGGGTTTTGGTCCAAAATATCAATCTATTTTAACAGTTGGACAATCTATATTTATAATATAAGTTTAATGATCTTGCATAGATTCTTTCATATTGCTTAATCTGAGCAACTTTTGAACTTTTCAAATGCAATTGATTTGAAGATTTTTATGAACAAGTCAACAACTTGATATTCACTTTTAGTATAGGAGATCAACCATTTTCTCCTTTGTAAGGTCATCTAAGATGTCTTATAGCAATGTAATTGTTCCTTTAATATAAAACCAAAACTTTGGACAGTTTAATAGTTGAGCTATTGTCACAATAAGTTGAAATAGAACCTTCGTGATTGCAATGAAGCTCCTCAAGAATATTTTTTAATAATATTGTTTGATAAGCACATGTTATTATTGTTATAAGCTTATCTTCAATAGTTAAAAGGGTGACCATATATTTCTTCCTTAATGATCATAAAATAGCTCCTAATTCTATATATCATAAAGATATATCCAAATGTGCGTTACCTATCATCTTCATCTTCCATATGATTTCTGCCAACGAATATAAGCAAATCAAGTTTTTTTTCCCTTTCTTATACAATATTCCATAATATGTTGTTCCTTGCAAACATCATAATACTTTTTTTTCGTAGCCATGAAGTGCATCTTTATACATTCCATCAATATGTTGATACGACTTTCATTAAGCATAATGTCTAGTTTTATTGTAGTTAAGTATGTTAAAATTTTCACAAATTTTTTTATAGAGTATTGTCAACTATGTTATCTTCATTGTCTTTAATAACCTTCATACATGTTTTATTTTAGGGCTTGTCTTAGTCCAAATAAACCCTTTTTCATCTAAAATTATTTGTCTTGTCCAACTTTAGCATAATTAGAAGGCTCATCAGCAAATACCTACTCCTTCAAGATTCTATGTAAAAATGTTAATTTGATATCTAATCGAAAGATAAATAATGAACTATGTACTACAAACGAAATTGCTAATCTGATTCTGTCTAGTTTTAAAAAAGGACCAAAGACTTCCTTGCAATCAATATTGAATCCTTTCTTATAGCCTTTTGCTACTAAGTTTACCTTGAGCTTGTCAACGTTACCATTTTGTTTCACTTTTATCTTTTAAATTTATTTTATTTTAACTGTTTTCTTTCCTTTTAAAAGTTCAGTTAACTTCAAAGTAGTTTTTTTTTTTGTACGAATGCAATTCCATCTGCTATTGCTTTCCTCGATTTTAAATGTCAAACAACTTTGTCAATGGTTAAAAGATCACAATTTAAAGACAAAATAAAGTTTGTGAGTGAATCTTCACCTTAATCAAATTTATGTTACCTCATACTCAAACATTCAAGTAGGCCTCCTTCTAGTGCTTTGTGAATGTCATTTCGTTATAAGTTAACATGAATCTGTCATTACTTCTTCTTAAAGTTACTAATGTGGTTGCTTACCATTTTTAAGGTCAACGAGTTTATTTTACTAAATACATTATTCGTTATATTCCCAAAATTTGTGTTTATTGAAGATCATGTCATAGATTATGATAATATTTTTACTGTGATGATTGTAAAGGTTGTAAGCTTTAGAATAATCACTCGCTCTGATAAAAATTTCTCACCTTTGTGATTTAACTTCTCTACCTTATTATCTATGATATAGGCATAAGCTATGTATCCAAAAATTTTGAAGTAAATAGTTGTTGGTTAATGACCACTTAATGCTTCTTCTAGTGTCTGATTTTAAATTGCTTCTCACTATATTTAGGATTATTTGATTCTTTCTTTCGCACATACCATTTTGTTGTTGCATATAGGTTGCTATCAATTGATCCTTAATTCCATATACATATACATATATATACACATACGCATACACATACACATACACATACATGTATATGTACATGTACATGTACATAAACATATCACAAAATTTTACAGATTTATGTGAAGTATACTCTCGACCATGGTATGTGCATAGCATCTGAATTGGATATCATGCTTCTTTCTCAACAATTGCTTTAAAGCTTTTGAGAATAGTGAAAGTTTATGATTTTTTATTTAAAAAACCTAGGTTTGTTTTGCTCAATAAAGTGATAATATAATGTTTACCTCTACTTGGAGCAAGATTCATCAACCTACAAAGCTTAGAGTGCATAATTTCGAACAACTTTCTTAGTCTTCATGTCTTTCCTTTCTGAAATGAATGTATATGTTGTGTACCAATAACACATTCTTCAAATACTTTTATTGGAGTTTTGAATGTTAGAAGGTCAATACCATTATCTTTTGTTGGAGTGTTTTTAAACCATCAAATTCAGATGACTATATTGAAAGTGTCATAACTAAACATCATCTTTGAGTATTGTTGAGAGACAAGTTTGAGAAATAAAAATAAAGAGGAAAATGTTATATTCACTGTTATTTTAACTTGAGCACTCAACCTTAGTTTGACATCATAAATGTGACAAACACCATTTTTGATTGTGATCTAACATACTTTTTCTTACAATTGACAAATACTTAATAATTTGGTCTTTCAATCTGGAAAAACAAGGAACATTAATTAGAAATTGTTTCAATATTGTTCCCTTTTAGTTGGCATGGTTACCTATCCTTTTCCTATAGTTAAGACTTTGGTGTCATTGTCAAACTTCATATTATATTTATATCTCATATAAATTAGAAAATATTATTTGTCATTCTGCATATGTTTGTTGTAACTAGTGTCCATGTTTCATAAGTACTTCTTACTTTCTTCCATGGTGTGACAACTATCAATAAAGATGTTTCCTCATGTTTTTCTATGAAAAAGAATTTTTCTACATTGTTTTTAGACAAGTTAGTTCTATATTTATTTTGATAATGTCCATACCTATGACATTAAAAGGATTTCATATTCAACTTATTTATTGACTTTAAATTTTCAATAATTGGTTGAAGCCTCCCATGTCTTCTTCCGATATCATTTCCTCTTCTTTAAAATTTAGAATTATGATTATCCTGAAATTGTTGATTTTGCGAATACCTTCTTTCATTATTGCCTCTACCTGTACCTTGATGTCCTCTCGTTGAAATTGAAAGACGATTATTAGATGTGGCTTATAATGCTCTCTTATGTGTCTTGTTGTTAGTTTGTTTTCTGCCCATAAACTAATAAAGAACCTTGCAATTTATCAATTGAAAGAAGATGAATATCCTTCAATTCTTCAATTGAAAATACCATACAATTAAATTTAGATGTCATTAAACAAATAATCTTTTTGACCATAGTCAAGTCATAAATCCTCTTATCATGAACCTGCGTCTTGCTGGCAATTATCTTTATCCTTAAGAAAGAAACTAATTCTTTATACTTATTCAATGTAATTTAGATTTTTGACAAAGTGATGTAGTTGTTGACTCTTGGCCTTTATTGATACTTGGAATATTTTTTCATAGAATCCAAAATCTAATTTAAGGTGTACTTCGAAAGAATAGTTTCTAAGATTGGATGATCAATAGCTTGAAGGAGATAACTCTTCATCTTAAGATCCTTTAGGAGTAGCCTTTCAAGTTCTGATCTTTGTACATCTATCAAGTATTATGTATATTGTTGGTTTAGTAACGAATTACCATAAGCATGCTTTAATGGTCACTAAATGTGACCATTAAAGCAAGGGATTGTTGGTTAAAAAAAATTCTTAGTTTTCATTATTGTTACATAGTTGGTTTTGTTGCTACCATGTTATTTTAGTTGCTCACTCTCCTTTTTTCCGCCCGTATCACTTACTTTTTGCTTTTTTACTCTCTCTTAAACTATTGTCTAAGCACTCTTAATCAATTTTAACCTTGCTATGAGATTACTACTATCTAGATTAACAAAAGAATATTATAAAATTTTATTCATGGCCTACTGAAGCCTTTATAGATTGATATATAATTAAAAAATAAGACAAAATTAGACATTAGGTAAAAACCAATGATTAAAAAACTTAACCAAGTCTGGTTCAACCATAAAAATCTTGATCGTCCAAATTTTCAGTTTAGTTTTTAACTTTCCGATTCGATTTATTTTAATAATTCTCGTTATTAAAAACTGATCAGTTTATTAATTAATTGGTAAATTTTTCTAAATTAATGATTTCTTATAAACTAAAATAAATTGATTAATTTTCATTTAATAATTCCTTTTTTCAATTAAACTTCAAAGTCTTCAATTGATATGAACATTATCTTTCAATCATATTTCAAATTCTTTAATTTTATTTAATCTTTAGTCAGTTTTATGACGGTTTAATATCGGTTAAACCTTTTAAACATAAAACTTCTTGATTTATTAGTTTAACTTTCGGTCCAGTTTTTAAAATATTGTGTCAAACATACAAAGAAGTAACAAATTCTTCAATTAAACTCCTGAAAAAGGGAGAAACTTGGATTGAATCAAATAAAAACAAGTAAACAAGAATTAAATATTGCAAAACTTATAGACTTCGTGTAGCAAATTTACCAACAACTAAACAATTTATTCAACAAATTAAACCATATGATAAATTTCTTTTTGATTTAATACATTTCACAATATGTTTATTGTGAAATTTTATGAAATATATTCTTATATGTAATAAACTTTGTATTCTTATTTTATAATCATAAAAGAGACAAATAAAAATTTATAAAATAGAAAAAGATAAACTTAATAGAATATTAATTAATGAAAGGAAGTAAAAAAATAAAACGAATCAATTCTTAAAGAGATAAAATACTCTTAAAATAAATTTAAACAATAAATTTTAACTTTAAAAGCACATTTAATCATAAGCCTTCATTTTAGTTTTCATTTAATTTTTAATGAATTCATACTTCAAGTCTTTTTAATTCTTGTATACTTTATTGATCACTTAATTTAGTGCTCACAACACCATAAATATGTTGTTATCACTAGTATATCATTATGAAACTTTAGACTTAATTACACAAACATCCCCATTTTCAAAAGCATTTTTGTCCATTACAGATAATACTATATATTGATACATAATACACTTTCCTATGGATGAAATGCCATTAAATATTATAAATGAAAATTTGAGTTTACGTAAGAAAAAAAATCTTAAAATATGTATCAATATATAGTATGAAAAAAAAATATACTTCACATCAAACTTTTATGTAGATAAGTAATGAAGATATGATATCTTCTCCGTACAACTATTATTATTTAAGTTTTATTATAGCGGTACGCCTTTATTTGGTAAAGAAACATTTTACTTTCAAAACTATTTCAGCCCCATAACTTTGCTGGTAAACTACTCATCGAAACTCCCACTACACCTCTTCTTGGAACGGCAACCACGATTGGATCCATTTTCCGTACATCTCTAATCTCTTTACTTGAGTTGCATTGTCATGCCTGTGAATGGGTCCTAATTTTGACAGGATGTTACAGTTTAAGCCTTTAAGGCATCATCTTTTTCAAATGTTTGAGGGGAACACAGCAAGTAATGTCATCGGGGAAAAATTTTGGGGACAGAAGATCCGCCATTGTAGCCCAATATCGAGGACATGATGATAACCTAAGCCATAGCCACTACTACCTTGCAAGTTGCATTATTGGCTGCAGTAAAAGGAAGTGGCAAAGGGGAAAACCAAAGCCTCCGATTGGGGTGACCATGTGGTGCGCAATAAGAGTCATGTACACATTATTTCTAATAACATCAAGAATTAGAATCTCACAACTTTTTTACTTTAACTTATCAAATATTTTATATTAATTTTAAATTTTTATTTAACATATATTTAAAAATATTAATTTTAAATTTTAAATTAAAAAAAGAGAACAATTACTATACACATACTTTTTTTCTAATATTAGGAAGGGATTAAGTTGCGTTAAAGATATATCCCATTAGGATTTAAATTTAGGTAAAAAATGTGATACATTTGTAGCGTATAAGACAAGTTTTAATTACGTGCTCAGGATTTAATATAAAAGTGAATAAACGGAAAAAAACAGAAGAAATATCTGATTTCGCTATCATAACTTTAAACGAGCTTTTTGATGCTACAATATTTGTGTTTTCACAACTTTCACAAAATTTGATCTATCGGACGTCATTAACATCTTTTTGCAATTTGCTTAACACGTGAACCTCTTGACGAGTTAGAGAATTCAAATATTTACAACTTGTTTAAGCAGTTGCAAAAAAACCTTAACTTTATATATACATCATCTATATTCAACCTTTCTATCACATGCTCAATATATGTCTAACTCATACAGATTAGGGTTTATTTTCTTCGCTAGACTTTAGCCTATTAACCTAGATCTTGTTTTGGGCTATTTTACTATTTTTAACCCAATAAAATTTGGTTAAGTGTATATTTAATAAAATTATAAAAATATAATTAATTATTGTCCAAACTTTAAAAAAATTACTAACGCTAAAAAAAAGGTCAAGAAAATACTCGAGTTGGGCCTACTTCTTTCACTTTGTTTATTACCGAAAACATGTTCTCATAATGCACAAATTACCGATTAGATTGGATAAGGATTTTCAGGATGCTTTTGCTGGGGAAATTGCTTAAATCAATATCTTTTCAATTGTACAGAGCACATTGGAAGTTGGAACTTGATTCTTTAAGAGATTCCATAAATGACATCACATCAATCGAGTATCTAGACTTTAAAGTAAAAATATGGCGTATCATTGGACCAAGTAATTCTCTCAGAAAAATGAAACGAGATTAAAAGCTTCGTTCTATATCTGTGGTTTGGTATGCGTGAAAGAAGTAATTTATAGATAGTTATGTCAATGAGCTAGCTTTGTGTTTGATATCTCTTTTGGAAATGTTTTGGGTTTCAATTGCAAATTTGTTATAAAAGAAAGTGATTGGTTAATTTTCAAAATCATGATCCCCTTCAAAATTATTATTTGAAAAGGGCTTATTTTACATCGTATAAAGAAAAACAATTTTATATGTAAATAGGAATATTTTTTTATTTTGAAATTATATATGACCTTACTCTATAAATTTTTATTTGCAGTTAATTACTTTGTTTAATTTTTAATTTTTATATATTAATGAATTATTAATATAATACCTTTAGTTTAATTTATGAATGCTTAATTATTTTTATAATTAAAAACCTATTAGCTAGTCAATTTTGAGAATATAGTACTTAATAGTTTAAGAGAGTGTCATATAATTACTCAAGCTCTAAGCCTACAGCGACTGATGGAAGGTCAAAAACTTATTCCTCATTTCTTTGAAATGATATGCAGAAAATGAGCACATGAACACTAACTTGATATAAATCACCATTAAAATATCAGAAAGATTGCGATCTAAGCGAATCTAAGATTGAGAGATGGGACCCTGAATTCTTCTGTCATTGAATTGCTTGTCTGACGAGTTAACTTCACCGGCCAGAATTCTTTCAGAAGAACATCAACATACTGTGGCTTGCAAATCTGAGCGAAAAGGAGTTGTTGGGGACAAGAAATCAATCTCTTTAGTTCGCACCTGTTCCTCCCATTAACAGGAATTGACTTTCACAGTGCAATGTCTATTATAGCTAGTCTGTCTTCAACTCACCCATGATTGTTGCATATTCTCGCTTTCTGTTTTTCTCCTTTGTGTCCTCTTTTACCTTTTACATGTTGAGTTAACTCAAGAACAAAAACATAAAAACAGGAAAAATATGAATAGATTACAAAAATTTTGTTTAAAAAATTTAAATCACAAAAATAAGACTTTAAAAGATGAATAGACCATTAGTTTTAAAAAAATTTTATGTAATTAATACAGATTATTAAACTCTGCTTACAATTAATACGATATCAATAATTAAATATATCTTTGAACTTTACAAATTGTGCAATTAAGACTTCAAATTGTTTTTTTTTAATCAATGTAACCTACAAGTCCAAGTTGAACTACAAATCAACCTAAAATGAACATACATCAGCTTTATGTAAAAGCTAGTTTCAGCTTTTGTTTCTTAATCAAATTTCTGTTTCGCTTATAAAACTTTTCAAATAGGTGCTTTCTATAGTAGTCTCTATCGAAGGAAATGATAACTTGGAAAATTTTGTTATTACAAGTCAAGAGTAGAGGTTAAATTAAGAAAGCTAAATTGAAGAACTCAATTGAACAATTTGAACAAGTTCAAGGAGCTAACTAGGCTTTTCTTCCTTGTTGATATTTCCAATTCAATGGTGATCACGAGTTTACTTCAAACTTGATCAAAGAAGCACAGACAAAGTCAATAACTATTATGAGTAAGTGGAGGAAGATACGTGACCATATAGGATCATGGATTATCAACACACATTTTTGGAGAATTAAAGAGAAACTAAATACCGCACATAAGCATTCATGCACATTCTAAACTCCAATCTCATCATACTTTTTGTTCAATCATACTCGATAGTGGTTTATACATCCACAAAAAGTATTCTTTGGAAGAGATGAATTTAAGGCTAGAAAAGAAGCAACAATCACCACTCTTTTGGTAAGTTTTCTGGTTTTTGTATTAGCAAAATGTTCCCCACTACCGAGCATCCCTCGAAATGCTGACACAAGCAAGGAAAACACAAAACATTAGCCAACAGTCACTACTCTGTCGCTGAAAAATCGTGTGGAATGCCCTAGGCCGACCACTAGTTGTAGTTCTAGGGCCTATATTGACGGTGTCTTAATATTGATATAAAAATAAACCTCAGAAAAGCTTTAGTTATAAATCAAGCAACTATCATGGTTGAGTAGCGCAAATCAATGATGGCCTGAAAAAAAGTCCAAGGCCTAAATGCCATCATCTTTTTGCTTTACTAGCTTGGGAGATGGCTTACAACAAGATCTGTGTGCAAATATCGGTCGGATGTGCAGGGAAGATTTGGGAAGTAAACAAATGTTGTAAAGAAGCCAAAAGAGAGAAACGAAGCTTTCGTGTGATCAACTACCTACTAACTTTGTTCCTAGCCATCTTTCTTTTCTTGGTCCCTACCAGTTAATCCTACTTCTCTGACAACATTGCTTAAGAATAAGGTTTAGAACAACTTTTGTTTCATAAAATACAATGAAAAGAAAAAAGAAGGTTTGAAGGAGATTTGATGACTTTGGTCGGTCCTATTTAATTGCATTTTGGCTTAGGTTTGCCTTTTTGTCATGTGGGTTGTTTTCTATGTGTGCCTCCCTAAGCATACAAGCCAGCGGGACGTCTAAAGCTTAATTAGGATCTGAATTTGTATATTTACTTGAGACGGAGATAAAGGTGCACTAAGTTTTTCTAGGATCTTCCCATTCGGATTGATCCTTTATAGGTTTTCTCTTTCTCAATCTAGAAATAAGGTAGTGTATAAATCGATAATGAAATCTTCAATTACTCGACCTTAATAAAAAGTAATTAAAGATTCATGGCAGACTTAAATAGTTTTCTTTATCCTTCTCTAATGGGGTTGCATTGTCACAAAAAGAAAAGGTTAAAGTAAAATAATTGAGATATTGAATCTAATCATGAATGTGGCATTGGCTTGTGAGTTGAATTCAAAGGAAATCTCGATTACAGTAAATGTCAACCATTGCCACATCCTGCACTTGTCAATGGCCATGACCTCATTGTTCATTACCATCATACTCGATCACTTACCTAGCATTTAACAGAGCCAAGGGAATTAATAAAAAGTTATTAACGTAATTGGTTCATCTCAACCCGATTAAAATTATGTATTTTACAAGTTTCTGTAATTAAAATTATTTTATTTTTATATAATAACCATAATTATTCCTTCTTACAAAAACAAGATAAATTAACTATACCAAAAAAATTTCATTAATTTATGTATATTCTTATTAGATATGCGTGTCTCGTAATTAAATCTTTTAACAAAAATCTCACTAAAAAGTTCTTGATAAAGAATTAAATTATATGTTTTAATAATTTTAAAATTAATTTCAAAAAATAATTAGATCCCGAAAAAGCTCTATCCTTGAACCCTATTTTAAATGTCTGGTTCAGTCCACAATGTACCACAAAATCTTTTTCAAAAACTTCAGACAATCCTTTTGATTGAAATAGTTCAACAAAGTCAACAACAAGACCCTACAAGCCTTGTTTTGATTCTCAAAAGGTTGTCATCGAAATGACGATTATAAAGGCCGCCATAGCCATTGTTTACGGGAATGCCAAAAATTCAATGCTGGCCACTACGTTGTGTATTTGTCGTGGATTGTGATGGACCACGGAAGAAAATATATGTGCATCATCATAGTATAGTTCTATTGAGTTCATCATCATTGATCTTGCTTTGTTTTTGTTTTTTGCTATGCTTTACATATATTACAAATGCAACTTCAATTTGGGCCACCTATGTGGGAAGAAAAAGCTCAGTGCCGTTCATAATTATAGTAAGTTGACTAACGATATAATAAA
>JANIIA010000190.1:9015945-9028981 GCA_027478495.1 Erythroxylum alaternifolium
CCATTATCTTAGGTTATGTGTCGGAATGACCTACGGGCGTTCCGGTACGTACTCTAGGGTAATGGGGTGTTACAGTAATAACCATTATCATCAATCTTTTTTACAAAGATCAAATTCAAGGGATGTCAAACACATGCTTGACATGTTTAATAACTAATTTTGAATAAATGGTAGTCTTCAAGCAAATTGTCTTATTGTTAATAAACCTAATCTTGCTATCATTGCCCATTTTTAATACTAAAAAATTACTAAGGGTATAAGAAATGAAGCATTCCTTCCTTGGTGTGACAAGGTAGGAAGCATTACTATTTTCAACCCAACTAGTCATATGACATACTAATTGATAATATTTTCATCACAAGCAATAAGACGATCTCTATAAACAACAGTAACAATGCAGTTTACGTTGTCATCATCCTTCCTTTCTTGTCTCATTTTATGTTTAGGATGAAATAATGCTTCTTAATATACCCTACTTTACCACAATGATTATAGACGAAGTTTTTGTACTTGAATCTTGAATTGCTTCTACTTTTCTCTCTACCATTTGACCTTTGAATTTATTTCTCTCTATCTTTGTTAACCAAAACATTTGACTGTGATGAGGATGAAGATGAGCCCTTAGAGCTTCTTGTAACTTCTTTATTCAAAACACCACTTTTAATATACTAGATAGTCATTGCATCATTGGGAGTAGAATTAGTCAAAGAAATGCATAATTTGTTTTAAGAATTTGGCAAAGTATTAAGCAACTAAAGTCTTCATATCTCATCATCAAACTTTACACTTGTTTTAACCAATTGATCAAGGACAACCTAAAAATCATTTAAATGATCATAGGACTATCCTCCTTGTATCTTAAATTCATTAATTGTTTAAATAGGAACAACTTGTAATTGCCTATTTTTGAAATATAAAGTTTCTCAAGCTTATCCTACAAAAATCTATAATACGTTTCGTTAATAATGTGATTAAGAATATTATCTTATGCTTGTCTAATATAGTCAAAAACTTGTTGATGTTTAATTCTCATCTCTTCCTTGCACTTATGTTAATTAATACTATTTAAACACACCATTTTACTATTAATTGCCTCCATTTTTCAAGTAGAATTATCATAAATATTCAGCCATAAGCTCTGATACAATAATGTTAGGAAGAAAGTACTAATATATGCAAGATCAAAAAAATATTGAAATAAAATGCCTAATTAATATTTTCTTTTGCACTTGAATCTTCAAGGAGAACGCACAGTTTAGCGTAATAATGATGTTGCAATAAGTATAATGTGATGAAAAATAAATATCACCAATGCAAATCACATACACAAAAGACACCAAAATTTTTGTGTGAAGAATTAACTCAAGAATAAAAGCAACAGGACCTCCAATTCATGAAAAGAAATCCACTATACTAAAAAATTATTACAAAATACTCCCCAAAATAGTCATAAAACTAGTGTAAGGAGAAACAAATGATAAAGGAAGCAACAACAAATGAGGAAGGAAAAAAAAAGAGAAATTACCCAAAGTTGAGTTACAGTTACAGTCCTTCAAATAAGATTTGTACCAATTGGATTATAAAGCAATATCTTATGAACTTGTAGACTAAATTTGAACTCAACTAATTATAAATCATTTTAGATCAAAAAAAAAATCGAAGCTAGTTTAAAAAGATTATGTTGTAACTTTTCTTTCTTTCTCTCTTTCCTTTTCTTGACCTCTTATGTAGATGCTCTTATACTCATTACTAAGGCAATTTTTAGATATTACAAAAAAGAACCAAAAGATCATAATGAAAATTTAAAAATAATGAGTCAAATATAATAAATTTGAACCTTTTTATACATAAAAAGAAAAAAGTCTAAACTAGCAAATATTACCCCAACAGTTATCAATCAACTAGATGTTACAGAGAATAGCGGCCATGTCTTTTATTACCATATTTAAGATCACATCAAAGTGTCATATCCTATACTTTCGAGGGGAAACTAATATAATATTAAAAATATACTTTTAAAGGAAGACTGATATAATATTAAGAAAAGTATTTTGTTGATAAACTTAGTCCTTTAATTATTATTTATACAAATTTAGACTCTTTCATTCATAAGATTATATTTTATACTCAATATTTTATAAATTAATAATATATAATAATTATGTTATAATTTTATCGTTTATATTTAATAATAAATCCTAGTTTGATAGCTAAACCTTGATTTTTTTTTGTTTATTCCAATTTGATATTTGATTTTTTAAAATATGGATAAAGATAGATAAGCTTTAAAGAGACAAGATAATGCATGTACAATATGCAGGGCAAAACACTAAATCTTTGACTTTTCTTATGCCATTTTTCAATATGTAGTTGTCACTCCCTCCGCCTTATTAGGTGCATGCTTTACTGTAAAACACAATCCCAGCAGGCAATAGTGAAATAGCTTCTCTACTTAAATAATATCGAAAGCAAATATTTGTCAAATACAATAGGACATGTGTCTTTTGTGGATTAGAATCACTAAATTGTTTATCGAACGTGATTACTAATTCAGTCTAAGTGGGATAGTATAGATATTGGTGTTGGAAACTGACTTCCATTCGTTATTTCATAAATAATAAAAAAATACTGCATACATCCCACAAAGAGACTAGCAATATCTTTTTATCCGCTTTCTAATCCCAAAACGCAAGATCAATTTTCATTTTCATTTCTGTAGACCCATTGAACCAATTCACATTCAGGCTATATAATAAAATGGTAACACAAGGGCCAGGAAGTATAATTTGGTGGAGACAAAATAAATACGGGTAGCGTCAAGTACATTCATTTATATGTACATTTCGGTTTTGTTTTGAATTCAATAAGGCTACTATGCTAGTAAATATATGGATTTTTTTTTTGGTACAAGGGAGCAATCATTGCTAGGTGCAAACAGGGGCGGCCCTAGGCCGAGCAACACTTACGAGATCCTCCTGAAGAAAATAGTGGAGTTGTCCAGGAAGATTATCAAGGTGAGTAATATCAAAAATACCACCATAGGCCCAAGTAGCTAAGTAGTCAGCGCACATATTTGCTTCACGATAAGTATGCACAACACGACACTGTCAAGGTAAGCTAAGCAGTTCCTTACAAGCACGAATAATTTGATAGAATTGATCTGTAGGCCAAAGGTCGTTATTCACTTTGTTAACGGCCAAAAGAGAGTTTGATTCAATAAACACATTTTGGAAGCCTCGATTCCAAGCTAAAAGTAGTCCATAATAAATTTCTAACAATTCAGTTCTTGTAATATTCTCCCAACCAAGTCTCCTTACAAACCCTAACAGTTAACTTCCCTCAGCGTTCCTTGCAAGGCCTCCAATCGCTGTGTGATTCCAAAGAAAAAGATGAATGTATAAGAATTATTAATAAAGAAGGATACTGAGAAAAAGAGAAAACCCTACAACTTCATAATGGTGAAGTACCATAACTCAGCAACGGTAGTTCTAATTTCATATAAGAAGATTTATGGTCGTAAGCGTTTGCATAATATCCTCATTTGTGGCATCAATTCATTTCTCTCCAATTAATTTTTAATAGGTCCAATTACATTCCAATCTACTCAAGTATCTTAATTGTGACATGAAGGTGAGCTCACCTATATACGTCCATAGTGATCTTGTCAAGACGAAGGAATGAGACCATAGTTCATTGTTATAGGAGGTTAAGATTAATTTTCAATACCTCTTTTAAGAATTAAAGGGAGACATATCACAAATATCAGTATTACAACTACAGTTCCGAATCATGCCCACCATTTTGGTCTATGCCTTTCCACGTACCAACCTAACCTAACTGTCGGGAACTTGAAAAGTTCATCGATTAGACTCCGCCGTATATATCAAATACCAATGTCTACACACATAGACAAAGACGTTCTTAGGGAAGTACGTCTAGTACGTATAGAGATACCATTCCATTCTGATCCTCAAGAAAGTTTGAAAACCAGAAATTAAAAATCTGAACATAAAGAAGGATGCTTTTGAAGCTCAATTAACAGCAGAAATGTAGTGGAATTAATGCTCCACTCTTCACTTATATCACTTTGTGTGGTGACTGTTTCCCACCCCAAGGGATGACATAAAAATGCATACTACTCTTAAACTTGAAGATGGCATGATCATTGATGAATGGCTTGTACACAGCTACACGTGCCTTCTACATGGCACTGGCACCCCACCCAGTCATAAACAACGAGTGGGAAAAGATTTAACAGAAAAGGATTTACTAATTATGGGAGCTGACTTACATACATACATATAATTTAGTATATATTGAGTATAGAAGATATGGGCCATGCATCCCACTAGTATAGTGAGTAAGTGAGTCAACTATTGGGGACGAGTTGAAATGGAAATGGGAAAGATCGGGCACGAGGAAATGGAATTGAAAAACACTATAAATGTGGGAGTTGGATTAGTCACTTCTTAAGTCTCAAAACCACCAAAGAAGCCCTTGAAAAGATAAGGCTTTTTATACATACTTGTGGGGGTTGTGGAATTGATTCGTCAAGCATTTTCTTTTTTTGGTTTCATTCAAGGTTTACCATAGCATTACAAATATTCCTTAGAATAGGGGAAAGTTTAGGAAAAGGCTTATAAAAGATGAAGTTCACGGGAGATTCCTTGCCTGTAGCTGCTGTGGAGGAGTTGTCTGTCGATTGGAGAGGCAGACCCTGCAAGAATAACAAGCATGGTGGCATGACCGCGGCTATTTTTGTCCTTGGTCTGTCTCTATCTCTCCTTACAGTCTACACATTGATCTCCTTGTCTTCGACCTCTGTTTTATGCATACGCATTGATCATGAACAATTCTATAGGACTTACATGGTTTTGAATTAAAATTTAACCAATATCAAGTCCACATGGAGTGTCTGCTTCTGGCAGGACATTATAACTTGATTGCAGTATCCACGATTTGCTTACCATTTTCCTACGTCAAGTACCAGGTTCTTTTGATCAGTCTTATCAGTTCATTAGACAGTACCAAATCCAGCAACAGAATGGAATATGGAAATTGCATTTTAATTTTGTATTTAAGCATAATATATCTCTTGAGTTTAAAGAGCTCATAGTCACTTTTTGTTTGATTCAGGACTTCAATGCTTTGAAATGATGGCAATAGCAGCTGTTGGGAACAATCTCATAACTTATGTATTCAATGAAATGCACTTCCCACTATCAAAATCTGCAAATATAGTCACGAATTTCGTAGGAACTGTCTTCCTCCTTTCTCTCCTTGGTGGGTTCCTGTCAGATTCTTATCTCGGAAGCTTTTGGACTATGTTGATATTCGGGTTCGTCGAACTCTCTGTAAGTACCCGTTTTCCACCAATCAAGCGTTCAAGCCCAAGAAATTATTCAACTTATAAGCACTCAATTATATTCTAATATTTATTAACGTTACAGGGTTTCATATTACTGTCAGTTCAAGCCCATTTGCCACAGCTGAGGCCACCACGCTGCAACATGGTCTCCAACTCCGAGGGAAATCTCTGCGAAGTGGCCAAGGGCTACAAAGCTTTGATATTCTTTGTGGCACTCTATTTGGTGGCTTTGGGAAGTGGGTGCTTAAAGCCAAACATAATTTCTCATGGAGCAGATCAGTTCAGAAAAGAAGACTCCAGGAAGCTCTCCACGTACTTTAACACTGCCTACTTTGCCTTTTGCATGGGGGAGCTTATCGCACTTACCCTTCTTGTTTGGCTTCAAACTCACTCTGGCATGGATGTTGGGTTCGCTGTCTCAGCTGCTGTTATGGCGGTTGGATTGATTTTCTTGATTTCGGGTCTGTTTCTTTACAGGAACAAGCCACCGCGAGGAAGTATATTCACTCCAATTGCACAAGTAATACACAAATCTTTATCTTTTTTGTCTTCCATCTAGTAACACACAAATAATCATGGATTTGACCTAATGATTGAAGCTAATAAACCTCTTCAATTCTCAAATTTTGGATATTGGTAAAATATGAGATTACAGGAGTTTGTATACGTTTCCAAATTCTTACATGTTAAAACAATTTTATGCCATTATAATCTTTCTGTCGTTCAGGTTTAATCTGTTTTGCTTTATTTCTATGGACTGATTAAGTTGTCTTTTGTTCTTGGGTTTTCATTTTTTTTTTAGACAACTAAAAGCAGTTTCTATGCTTTAATTAGAGGACTAAACGATACAAAGTATTCAGGATTTCCTTTTCTGCTTTGAATAACCATTAAATCTACATGTTCTTTCTTTCTTTTTTTCCAAAATGAATTGCTTAGTTTACAAGATAGTGTCTCATTGGATTGGTATGTCATCTTTTAGTTTTACTCTTAATTCTTCTGCCTTTTTGGTACGAAACACGTTGTATAAGTTGCCAGGCTCACGAGATCAGCACTGTCCCACAGACCTGCTACTTTGAATAAAATTTGTACGATTAATTGGTCTCTCTTTTCCTGTTCTAATTCTTTAATCTCCTCGACAGGTTTTTGTCGCTGCCATTACTAAAAGAAAGCAAATTTGTCCCTCCAATGCGCAGAAGCTACATGGAAACCACAAAATTATGCCTCAGCACGCATCTGCTTCGTCACTTTCTGTCAGCAACCTGCTTCATACTGACAAGTTCAGGTGCGGTTATCCAAACAAAGGCAGATAGGGAATAGGAAATATTGCTGTTACAATGTACTTGGTGCAATATTGCAGATAATGAAGGCACTATTCTAACTGTTGTAAATTCAAATTGTACGGAAGAATAATTTCAACAATCTTTAAAACCACAACATGGAATTCATATATCCATGTTCAATTTACAACCTTAAATTCTTGTTATTTGCAGATTTCTTGACAAGGCATGCATCAAAATCCAAGATAGATCTCAGGAAAGCGAAGGTCCATGGAAACTATCCACGGTGGGACAAGTGGAGCAAGTGAAGATCATAATCTCTGTCATCCCTATATTTGCCTGCACAATCATCTTCAACACCATTTTGGCACAGCTTCAAACATTCTCAGTACAGCAAGGAAGTGCAATGAACAGCAAGATCACAAAAAACTTTCACATCCCTCCAGCTTCACTTCAATCCATCCCTTATGTCATGCTCATCTTTTTAGTCCCTCTCTATGAAACCCTATTTGTACCATTTGCTCGAAGAATTACAGGAATAGACTCTGGAATCTCTCCTCTGCAAAGGATTGGCATCGGACTATTTACTGCAACTTTCTCTATGGTTTCAGCTGCCATAATAGAGAAGAAAAGAAAAATGGAAGCTCTGCAATTCAATACAAGCATGTCCATATTTTGGATTGCTCCACAGTTCCTCATCTTTGGCCTCTCAGAGATGTTCACTGCAGTAGGTCTCATAGAGTTCTTTTACAAACAGTCGTTGGAGGGCATGCAGTCATTTCTAACAGCCCTAACTTACTGCTCATACTCATTTGGCTTCTATCTAAGCTCTGTCCTGGTTTCATTGGTGAACAGAATCACCTCTAGCTCTTATGGTAACGGCTGGCTTAGTGAAAATGACCTCAACAAAGATAGATTAGACCTCTTCTATTGGCTACTAGCTGCCCTAAGTCTCATCAACTTCTTGAATTATCTGTTCTGGGCCAGACGGTATTCTTATAACCCATCCATATCACCGACTTCACCTCATAATTCTCATGGAGAAGACATGGAAGTTCAAAACTTCAATGATTCAAAGATCGTTGAATTCCACAGTAGTGTATCTTGAACAACAGTATCTGCTAATCATAGTTTCTTCCTCCTTTCCAGCTTTGCCTTGACCTGCTTAGTACTATTAGTTATTACGAAAAGTGAAAATCAAGTAGATAGAGATTGGTACGTAGGTTAAGACAATACCCACTTAGGGTACCAACTTTATGTAGATACATGACCGTCCTAATGTGGTATGAAGTAGATCGAACGGACATGTAATGTGGATCTTACTTTGGAGGCTATGACATGGTCCATGAGTTGATACTGAAGACATGTAATAAAGGTTAGGTTAAAATCCCATCAACTTTAAGATTCAACGCATCATCCTATGAAGTATCCTCTTTCCACATCTAAGGACGGCCTCATCCCTTTTTTTTTTTTTTCTTTTTCTCCTTTTGTTAAAGAGGAAGATGTAAGTGATGGGGTTGGTATTAGTGTGCTTTAGTTGGTTGAACTATTTCTTTTCCCAAGTTGATTAATACCATCGTTATGCTAATTAACACTAAAGCATATATGAATAATTAGTAGAAAAAAGAATAATTTCAAGGTTGGTTCAAAGGAACCATGACAAGGATGATGATTAAGTAGTTAATGTAGAGCATGCTTCCAAAAGCAATCTTCCATAAAGCAAAAGCTAAGTGAAGCAGTGTTTAACAATTGAACTAATTTCAGTCATCCACATCTTCTTCATAAAGGAACATGTCTAGAGCATGTTTATAGGCAGGCCCTTCACTTGTAAGCGCCTAGCTGCACTACTATCCTCCTACCACCGCTCGATATTCATTCTTTTGTGCGCTAAAAAGCCCCAGTGGCCCCTGCTAAGAACAGCCTTTGCCGACATAGTGGTGGATTAATCTCCAGAGTCTGAGGACAATATCATAGCCTAAGCACCAATAATGGTTTCAGCCTATAAATCTCCTTCCTAATCTAAAATAGCTTCTTGATGCTAATCATTGATTAGTGTGCTTTAAGGCCACAAGGGACTTTATTTATTGATCACCATTTCATACTAAGTTTACAAATACTTCCACACTCCTATATATAATAAAAGAAGATTATTTTTACAATAAAGTTTTTATTTTTACCTGTCTTACATAAAATAAAATATTACATAATTATTTATAGAATCCATAGATAATTTTAGACTCACTAACTTAAAACCGCTTAATGTTAAAATACAAAAGGGATATAATAAAATTTATATATAATGGAAAAAAAATGATTATTCTGTCTTTATTTCATTGTAATTCTCTCTATTTAATTCCAAATAATTCAAAATTAGATTCACTTAATCTAACTTTGAATTATTATGAAATATTTGCTCTATTATGATATATTGGATTTATTGTTAATTATTTATTGTCTCAAATAAAACTCTTTCAACAACTTTCTTATTCAAATAACATTACAATTATAAAAAATAGTTACAATATGCTACGATTCCCATCTGGAGAGTATGACTATAATATTGTTTATTTGAATATCAAGAAATTACATCATGTCCTAAAAAAAACAAAATCACTAATACAAAAATTTATTAAATTAAAGTTTTAAAATATATTCTAATTAAATATAGATTAAGGAGAAATGGTGACCATTTGATCTAGTTTCCATTAAGTAAACACTAAAACATATATGCAATAGCCCACATGCACACGGACCATTTGAATCACCTCTTGAAGAGATACATGATAGATATTGATAATTGAGAAGAGCTACTTATTTCTTAAAACATTAGTAAAATTTATATATGAGTAGTAAACATCCTAAATCAATATTCAAGCATCTAAAACATGGCATCAACGTATTAGAATTTTTAATATGAGTAAAGTGTAAAGCCTATTAACAAGAATCATGCTTCGGTCGATTATTGCCAAAATGATTAAAATTAGTTATTTGGATAGTTAACCCTTATTACTTATAAATTCTTTAACATTTTCATGTTTAGTCAATATGAGATACACTAACACAACGTATAGGCTTTAGGCCAATAGTGTATTTTGAATCTCAACATTTACAACGTAATATAACTTGAAGCTTAATGTTTTGAAATGTTTAAATTGAACTCTAAAATTTTCAAAATGTTCAGAACAAACTTAGAGTGCACAAAAAATTTGACGAAGTTAACTTCTTTATAGTTAAATATTATGTCAGCATATATCTTCTTAAATATAAAGTTAATTTTACAATCACCTACAATTATATATTTTATGCATAAAATCTCACTTACTACTTGACAAATGAGACCCAATGGTCTCACTTGCCAGCATAAAATTTCACTTTTTGAGCACATAATAAGATTCAAAGTGAAGTTTATAAATTGGCCCAAACTTCTAGCATCAAAAGGGGATTTGGATGGAACAAACAGAGTTAAGAACATGGTGATGTTCATGGGCTGAATTTGGAGTTCAGAAACTCCAAATTCTAAATGGGCTGGCTGATGCCAAAAGTATTCACATCAGCAAAAGTCATGGAATCCAAACCCTAACTCCATTCTGTACACCATTGGATTTTGGATTGGATTTGAAGCTCTCCTCAACCCCAAGTTAATCTGTCTCAATTTAATCTATTCTTAACTTAGCCACTCCTAAAAAATGCCATTCATTAAAGTCAAAGTTATGAATCTATTTTCCCCTTGTTTCTTATGTTGTTTTTTAATATTAAATAATTTAATCTATAAATTTTCAATATTCAATTAACTTATTTTTATCATATTTTATTAATTTTTTATTTATGTAAAATTTATATAAATACGTTTTAAAAAGTAAATGGCACGTTATTGAAATAATATAAATAGTACCGGGGATCTGGTGTCGCATGATGCTGCATGCTGGAGATAAAATCATTATTGCTTTACATAGCTGGCAGAAGAAAAGAGTGAAATGGAGATGATAACAAAAGCCGAACATGTGTACTACTTCCAGTCTGTCACACCCACACGTTACTGTACTACTCCCTCTTTTGGAAAACACAAAAGAAGAAAGATATTATAAACACAGACTGCTCCTGATACAGAATGTGGAATGACCCCCACAAGATACAATCTGTATTCAATTGAATCATCATTCTCCAACTCACAGAGAAATACACAAGTAAGCATATCTCCCAGTGATAGTTTGAAACACAATTTCAAGAATTGGTAATTAGTAGAGTAATTACAATTAATGATCTTATTTCCAACCACCTAAATTAAGCCATTTTGTATTAGTGGGTTGGTTGAGGTAATCAGATAATTAATCCCCAATTAATTACGGACTGAGAGTGGGGTTGGACAGTTACAATGTTTGGGTTAGTTTATATTTTGCTTTCTGGTCCAACAAGTTGGAGACAGCTGCCTCTGCCATAGTCAGTTTGTCTTTCGCTTTTTTGTTTCCCACTTTTCTTTTTCAGTATATTTTTGCCTGTAATAAGGGCCCTGACCCTGAGCCTGATGGAAAAAGCCGAAGGCTTGCTTGACCTCCTCTCACTACCTTTTGCCCCCATTTATTTCTTTATTTTCTCTATTGCCATCCATGGAGGCTCTACTAGTGCTACGTTCTGTTAACAGAGTTACGATTCTTACACTAATCATGAAAGTACAGCTCTATATAAAGCGTTATTTTTTTTTCTACTTTAAATTTCTCATCAATTATTTAATATATTTATTTTAAAAATTGTGAATAATTTAATTTCATATTATATATTTTAAGTAATTAAAATTAGCTATTAGTAATAATATGAATAATTTTATTTAATTTTGTAAATAAATTTAATTTAATGATTATTAAAAAAATATAATTGAAAAATAGAAATAAAATTAAATGAGTTCAATCGTAGCAAACTATGACTTCGAAATGAACCAGGATCTTGTTGGGCTAAGATTATCAATACGCTTGTGTCGGGAGGGGAAACTGGAAAGCGCATTTGACCAGGTCACTGAGTCTGAGTAGGCTTACAAGCCCCTTTGTACGGTATTCCTGATATTCTGTCATGTTCGTCAGTCACGTTGTCATAGGCGGTAATTTATTTATGACCTCTGTCTCTATGCGAGTAATTAACGGTAAATATGCTGCCTGCATTGACCAAGAGGCAGTTGGTTGCTATTCGGATATACGTTTGACTGCGCACTCATTTTAAACAGGACAACAGCATTTAAGCGTATGTACCTTAAATTATGCATGGCAAACTTCTTAAATTAACCAATTTATAAATTAGTCCGTCAATTTCTAAAAATTAATAAATTTTTTAAAATTAAAATAAATTAATTAATCTTAATTTAAAATCTTTTTATTTAATTAAACTTCAAATTTTTTGATAAATAAAGACAAATTTTTTAATTATATTTTAAAATCTTTAATTTTATTTAATCTTGAGTTAATTTTATAACGGTCTAATATCAGTTGAGCATTTAAACCTCAAACCTGCTATCTTATTTGTTTAACTTTCTTTCGATCTTGTTTCTAAAACATTGAGATAAACTTCTAACCTTATAACATAAATTTCCTTGACATAGATATAAATAATTAAAGAAAAATAAACAAATTTCCTTTTTAAAGTTTTTTGGAACTAAAGTTGTTTTTTAAAAGTAAAATATGCAAAAATTTCTTTAAAATTTTACTTCTTCTAATAAATATCTTCCCTATTTAAAAACTTATTATAATATTATAAATACTTCAAATTATTTTCTAAATGTCGTTCTAGTTACTTTAATATACCAATTTTTTCACGTTCTTAATAATTAGACAAATAATAGTATGTGTTAATATTTCTTAAGTAATTAAAAATAAGGAAACTTACAATAGACATCACAGTTGGCCTTTTATTTAAGAGAATGAAGTGCTTGTTACCGGGGTCACAAGCCAGTTGAGGTAACCGTATTTATACACGCACCCAATAATTTCGTTTTGAATTGTTTGGGTCTGTTTGTTTTGGTCTGTTTCTGATTTTAGTTTTCAGCTTTTGTTTTCAAATTTATTTAAAAAAGTGTTTGTTTGATTTTTTATTTTTATTTTTTTCCAATTTTAAAATTTATAAAAACCACAAAAATTAGTTGTTTTCTATTTTTGTTTTTTGTATTCTAGTTTAGTATCAACTAAATATATATTATTTAATTATTTAATTTATTATTTATTAATAAAATTATTTATAATTTAATACATTTATATTAACAACTAAATACAATTTTGTTTTTATTTGAAAGAAAAACAAAAATGAAAAAAAAATTAAAACTAGACTAAAAACTAAAATAAAAGTAGAACCAACCTAACTCACTTGATTTAACTTTTTTTTTAATTTTTAATTTTTATTTTCAATTTCTACT
>JANIIA010000190.1:9080956-9101666 GCA_027478495.1 Erythroxylum alaternifolium
ACACCTTAGGTGTAAGTTTCAGCAGGAGCAACTCCAACTATGGTCATTTCTCTTCTTCTTTCCTCTCACACACCACCAAAACACTCTTCCTTGCACCTTCCTAACTTTGTTTATGTTCATGTATGATTGTTTCACTAATAATTCGTGCTTCACCCTCCCTCAAGTTAACTAGAGAATTAGCATATAGTTTCCTTGTCCTAGCTGAAAATTTTCAAGTTTCCACCTTGAATGTGTGATGATTCTGCATGTTTGGAGTATTGATTTAGAGTGACTTTTGAGCTTGGATTTAAACTAAACAAGTAAGTAAATGATTAGTGTTTATAGCATGTTATGAAAGATAATTTACGAAGATTGAATTAGGAAGGATTGTAGAAGATGTTAATGTGGAAGTGTAATGGAATACTATGATCTGGAAAACTTTCACTGAACATGTCTCGGTTTTCTAGATAGAACTTGATCTGTGTATTTCTAAATAAGTTGATTCTTAATTCAGATTAAACTAGAAATATATGTTTACAACTTTCCTGAAGAAGTCGAATATTAATTCTATCTCTAAGCATTTCAAAATCTAGCTGGAAGTAAAGTTATGAGTTCTATTGTAGTTTTAAAACAAACAGTCTGAACTGTTTTAGGTATAACTTTCAGTACAATGAATCAAATTGTACAATTTTGGTGTTAGTAGAAAATGAAAACACAGTGGCACAATTTTCTAGACAAAAGTGTTACTGAAATACAACATTTTTCTGATCATGCAAAGTTATCCCGGAAGGGGGTGTTAGGATGAAAATGCTGAGGTGTGCTAGAATTTGCTAACTGGAATGTTTTTACTGAATATACTTTGGTATTTTGGCTATATTTTGATCTGTAGATTTAAAAATGACATGATTCTTAATTTAAATTGAACTAGAGACATTTGGCTACAAATGTTAAGAAGAAATGGAATTTGAATTCTGTCTTTAAAGGTCTTGAAATTGAACTTGAAAATAAGTCATGGCTTAGGCAGTAGCGCTAATAGGGACAGAAATCAAGTCCTGTTGTTATTTAGTAAACTATAGTGATATGTGCCGAATTATACTGAAGTGTCTTCGTCAAAGTTGTAACTATTTCTCTTAGCTTTAACTTGGTATAAATTTTGTAATTTTTGGATACTGGAATTAAGTGATATCAGGTGTACAACTTGAATGTATGACCATACATTAGCCAAAATTTCAAATGTTCATAGTCTGTTGTAATTTGTGTTTAACTCATTGAATACTAAACCAAATTGAATGATCTTGGTATCAATAGAGACTTAAAACATAGGAGAATAACTTGTTAGAAGGATTTGTTACCAAATTCCTTCACTTTCCTAATGATATTAATTATGCAAGTTGACCCAAAATCATGTGGGTAGAAAATCTGACGTGGTCAATTAGGTTATGAAATTGATTTCACATTGTTTTATTTTGGTCCAAAATATAATTACAAATGATATTAATGAGGGCTATGATATCTGATCGATTATATGATGTGAATTACGATAAGATACCTATAATTGTAATTGAACATGCATTGTGCATATTTTATATACGTGCATGTGCATAAAGGAATACTTATACATTTGTACAAAAATGTGATATATTGTTAATGTGTCGTGTATAGTATGGAGGAGCACATCGAACACTAGTCGGACATTGCCAGACCATCCAGGCAATAGCTTGTTAGAGCGTACTGTGAGTCAACCTAGATGAATTTCCTAGGATTGATTTGATTTAATTTGTTAAGCTTCCAATTATTGAACTATTGTGATTTGTTTATGAATTCTGGACTTAAAGTCCGAGGAGTTAATATTTGGGAATGTATTGGAAGTGTTCTAATTGCTGTGAGATTCTGAATGATAATTGTATTCTATGATTTGTTTATCAATTCCGGACTTAAAGTTCGAGGAGTTAATATTTAGGAATGTATTGGAAGTGTTCCGATTGTTGTGAGATTCTGAATGATAATTGTATTTTGTGATTTGTTTACAAATTTCGGGCTTAAAGTGCAAGGAGTTAATATTTGGGAATGTATTTGAAGTGTTCTGATTGCTATGAGATTCTGAATGATAATTGTATTCTGTGATTTGTTTATGAATTTTGGAATTAAAATATGAGGAGTTAATATTTGATGCATTTCATAAATGAATGTTCAAATAAAGGCATTGTAACCGAAGTAGCTAGTATGAAAGCGCTTACACGTAGAGCTTTGCTCTGTGATTTCTGTTTCTACATGTAGAGCTATGCTCCGTGAGTCCATTCGACCTGAGCCCAAAGGGCCAGTATCTGTATATGTATGTGATAAGCACTCAGTTACAACAATATTAACAAATCTAGAGTCTCATATGCATCTGTATTTGTTTATATATGATCTGATTTACAATAATTAAATGATGTGCCATGACAGTGTGAGAATTTGGATTATATATGTTCTGTATGAATAATTGCGAAATATGTGATTTATGTATGTGACTCTGGTGAAATCATCAATGATGGTTCACTTATTGAGTTCGCAAAACTCATAAAAATTGCAACGTGATTTTTCAGGGATGAGACAGGAGACTTGGTGTTTATTCTGGATTAGAAGAATGTTTCGGACTAAGTTATGACTCAGAGGTCTGTCAGCTAACATTAGAGAGTTATAGATTTTATTTTATATTTTATGTTAGAGCTTGAATGAGGTTTTGTAAATATTTTTCTAATGGAAACAATGTAAACTTTGTGAATGAATGCAATGAATGGTTTTAAATTTTGCTGACTTTTAAATGATGTTAGTAGATGCCATATGTAAGTTGGATTTGTTTTTGCTCTAATATACCGTTATCATAAGTTGTGTACCTAAATGTTGGGTTATGTACCTTATGGTAGTAGGATGTTGCATTTTTGGTATCAGAGAATGGTTTAGCATCTTTAGGGACAAATATAAGTTGAGATATGATAAATAGTGAGATATTTAGATAATGATCACACTTTTGTTTGTTATAGGTCACCCTCCATAAGAGATCCAATTAGTGAGTTAGCTCACATGGAGTCTATATAAGTCAACGTAGAGTCTGCTGTACCTAAGTTTGCTCAGATGCCTCCTAGAATTCTGAAAAGGCGAGAAAGAAGATATGATAAATTGAGAAAGCAAGGGGCTGTGGATCTCTACGGAAGTACAGACCTAGCTAAAGCAGAAGGGTGGTTAGAGAGAATTGGACGAGTGTTCAACCATATCGACTATGAGGTAGATGAAAGGTTCGATTATGCAGTCTCATTACTGTAAGTTCCCACATACCAATGGTGGACGACTGTGCCAGGCAGTACCACCAGACCTTGTAGTTTGACCTGGGAGGATTTTCTAAGAGTGTTACCTGATGACGATTTTTATGGATCAGAAAATGAAAGAATTTTTAGACCTGAAGCAAGGCAGACTTACAGTGGCAAAGTATGAGATAAAATTCAACGAGCTAATGGGGTATGCAACTGCATTGATCCCAACAGAGGAAGATAAATGTAGATAGTTTGAGGATGGTTTAAACATGGAGATCAGAATGAGACTGAACATTTCTAATTTGGAAGTTTCACAGAACTTCGAGCGGCCTCAATCAAAGTTGAACAATTGTTGAAGGATGGTTAAGGAGAGCACAGACAAGAGGTTAGAGGAAAGAGGTAGGATGAATCTTAGGCTGATTCTGGCAGAAGCTTCAGAAAGCACCAGAACAGATCGTCTCGATTCTAGCCTAGATCGAGACAATTTAGATCCCAATCAAAAGGTGGATTTATTCAGACTTGAAGATGTAGAGGACAAATGTCCTCCAACCAGTCTCAAAAATTGCCTGAGTGTGAGCACTATGGTAAAAAGCATGGCGGTGAATGTTGGAGGGAAACTGGAGCTTTTCTCTGTTGTGGCTCGTTAGACCATATGATCAGAGATTGTCCTCAAATGTTTATATCATAGTCTGGAGTTAGAGGAGGAACAATGACTGACGCATCAGTACAACAGAGTAGAGTTAGCAGATTTACTTAGAGAGACAGAGGTAGAGGCAGAACTCAGTCAGCATGGCCTAATGTCAGGACTAAGGTACGGAGTAACGAGTCGCAATCTCAGTTTATGGTCTACGCCATCACCAGACAGGAGGTGCAGAACTCCCTGGATGTGGTAGCAGGTGTGTTGAATATTTTTTATTTTGAAGCATAAGCATTGGTAGATCCAGGATCTACACATTCATTCATCACACCGCATCTGGCATCTAGATTGCATTGAAAGAGAGAGATACTAAAATGTGGGTTAGAGGTGAGTACCCCAGTGGGTAGCACAATAGTGATCGGTGATGTATGTAAAAGGTGCATAGTTCGGATTGATCAGGCAGAGCTAGAAGCTGATCTGATTGTATTGCAGTTGAAGGAAATTGATGTAATTCTTGGCATAGATTGGCTTATGGTTCATCGAGCTGTAATGAATTGCTACACCAAGGAAGTAGTTCTTGAATCTCCCAACTAGCCGAGAATGGTGTTTTGAGGAGTTAGTCAGGCAGTGCCAGCCTGAATAATATCATTTATGAGTGTGCTGAAACTAATCTGAGGTGGATGTGAGGCTTATCTGGCCCACGTAATTGACACTCAAAATGAACAAACCATTCAGGATATTCCAGTTGTTAGGAATTTCTTATATGTGTTTCCTGCAGAATTACCAGGTTTACCCCCAGAAAGGGAGACGAAGTTTACTATAGACATTATTCCAAGTACCGCTCCTATATCAATACTCCTATATAGGATGGCACCTGTAGAACTGAAGGAGTTGAAAGCCCAGTTACAAGAGTTGTTAGAAAAGGGTTTTGTCAGGCCTAATGTGTCTCCTTAAGGAGCTCTTGTAATGTTTGTAAAGAAGAAGGATGGAACTCTGAGATTGTTTATTGATTACTGAAAGTTGAATCGGATCACAGTTAAAAATAAATACCCATTTCCGAGGATTGATGAGTTATTTGATCAGTTACAAGGAGCTCAAGCGTATACAAAGTTAGACTTGAGGTCATATTACTACCAGTTGAAAATAACTGAGGCTGATATTCCCAAGAGTGCATTTAGAGCCAGATATGGGCACTTCGAGTTTTTAGTGATGCCGTTTGGTTTTACTAATACTCCGATAACTTTTATGGCTTTGATGAATAAGGTAATTGAACCTTATTTAGATCGCTTTGTAATTGTCTATATTGATGGCATTTTGGTGTACTCAAAGTGTAGAGAAGATCATACTACACATCTGAGATTGGTTCTCCAAATAATGAGGGAGAAACAGTTGTATGCCAAGTTTAGTAAGTGCAAATTTTGGCTTGATCAAGTAGTATTTTTTGGTCACATAGTGTCTGGATAGGGCATTCAAGTTGACCCAAGGAAAGTCGAAGCAGTGATGAAGTGGGAGGCTCCAAGGAATGTGTCTGAGATCTCAAGTTTTTTCTTGGATTAGCTGGTTATTATAGAAGGTTTGTCGAGGGGTTTTCACTGATCTTAACCCCTTTACCAAAACTTCTGAGAAAGAATGTGCCTTTTATATGGAATGATGGTTGTCAACGGAGTTTTGAGGAGCTTAAGCATTGGTTAACTATAGTACCGGTGTTAGCTATTCCATCTAGCTCTGGAGGTTATGTTGTGTACAGTGGTGTTTCACACCAAGGTTTAGGATGCGTACTGATGCAGTATGGTAAAGTAATAGCATATGCATCGAGACAATTGAGATCTCATAAATTTAATTATACAGTCCATGATTTGGAACTTGATGTAGTAGTGTTTGTTTTTAAAATTTGGAGACATTATCTGTATGGAGAAACTTTTTAGGTGTTCATTGATCACAAAAGTTTGAAATATCTGTTCAGCTAGAAAGAGTAGAGAAGATGGATTGAATTTTTAAAAGATTATGATTGTACCATTCAGAATCATCCTGGCAAAGCTAAAGTGGTAGCTGATGCATTAAGTCAGAAGTCCAACAGTAGTGTGGCTTAAGTACAGTTATCGAGGTTACCGAGCCTAGTTCAATTGAGAGCATTAAAAGTTGAATTAAATCTAGAGCAAAATGATACATTGATAGACACATTAAAGTTGAGACTTGTGTTGCTTGAAAGAATTAAAGAGGCTCAAAGTAGAGATCCAAACTTAATGAAGAAAACTGAGAAGTTGAAAATGAAGTTGGATTCTGAATTTGAAGTTAGAGATGATACATTGTGATTAGGGCTAAGATTATGTGTGCCCAATGCTGATAATTTGAGAAAAAATATTTTGGAGGAAGCCCATGTAGCAGCTTATGTTATGCATCCTGGTACTACCAAGATGTATAACATGCTAAAACAACTTTACTAGTGTCCAGGAATGAAAAAGCAAGTAGCAGAGTTCGTTTTTAAATATATAACTTGCCAGCAGGTTAAGGTTGAGCATCAGGCTCCTATTGCAAAATTACATTCGTTACTTATTTCAGAGTAGAAATGGGAAAGAATCATGTTGGATTTTGATATTGGTTTGCCTAAGACTGAGGCAACACGATGCCATTTGGGTCATTGTTGATAGACTGACCAAATCAGTTCATTTCTTACCAGTGAGGGAGAATTATTCATTAGATCAGTTGGCTCGGCGATATGTAAATGAAGTTATGAGATTGCATGGGTTTCTAGTGTCCCTTGTGTCATACAGGGATCCTCGATTTACCTCGAAATTTTGGGGTAGCCTACAAGCAGCTTTGGATACAAAGCTGAATTTTAGTACTGCATTTCATCCTCAAACACATGGTCAGAGTGAGAGAATGATTCAAAATGTTGAGGATATGCTCAGAGCTTGTATTCTGGAGTTTCAAGGAACATAGGATCAGCATGTGGCTTTGATTGAATTTGCTTACAATAATTAGTATCACAGTAGTATCGGTATGGCTCCTTATGAGGCATTGTACGAAAGGAAGTGTTGTTCGCCTCTATATTGGGATGAAGAGGGTCTAAGAATTGTCGAAGGTCTAGAGTTGATTCATGATATCGTTGATAAGGTAAAATTGATCCGTAGTAGAATTAAAGTAGCACAAGATAGATAGAAAAGCTATATGGATCAATACAAACGAGATATGGAATATCAGGTTGATGATAGAGTATTTCTGAGAGTATTACCATGGCGAGGTGTATTGAGATTTGGCAAGAAGGGTAAGTTAAGTCCGAGGTATATTGGTCCATATGAGATAATTGAAAGAATTGGACCATTGGCTTATAAGTTAGGCTTACCTTCAGAAATGGCTCAAATACATAATGTGTTTTATATGAGTATGCTTAGGCGATATCGATCGGATCCAACTGATGTGATATCAACCCAAGAGATTGAAGTCTCTAGTAATCTAAGCTATGTTGAAGAACCAGTGAGGATAATTGGCTATTAGAATAAGCAACTGAGGAACTGAGTGATCCCAATGGTGAAAGTCCTTTGGAAGAACCATTCGAGTGAGGAAACTGTATGGGAAATGGAGGGGTATATGAGGAATCGGTACCCATACCTATTCGACCATTCAGGTAAGAATTTCAAGGACGAAATTTCTGTTAAGAAGGGAGAATTGTAACATCCCATTACCCATGTTGAGGCCAAAATTGTGATTTATAAGTAAGTACTGAGAAATTAGGAAAATGCACATCATGCTTTAGTTAAATATGACTTGCACATTTTTTGCACATGAAAATGATTGTATATGCATTCATTGACATTTTTCGGGTATAATTGATTTATAAATGTGATTAAAAATGTAAATTGTGAGTTATTTGCGTTAAAAATTTATTTGGAGACCATTAGCATTATTTTAGAATTGATGGTGAATTTGAGGTACATTTGGACTAAGACAAATGTCAAGCGGTAGGATAAATTGATACATGAAAAATTTAGATGATTTAGTTTATAATTAAGTTACATTTGACATACTTAAATTGGTGATAAATGGACTAAGAGTTAATTGACAAATTGATCAATCATTGTGTGAAAAATGGGCTGGTAAGTTGATCACAAATAGCATATTTGATTAATGGAAAAGTGACTTAGTTAATTGGAGACATTTGGCAGCACCTATGTTTGATAAGTGCTGATCATGCCATAAGACATATGATCATTCCTTTAGTTGGCACCTAACATCTTAGGTGTAAGTTTCAGCAGGAGCAACTCTAACTATGGTCATTTCTCTTCTTCTTTCCTCTCACACACCACCGAAACACTCTACCTTGCACCTCCCTAAGTTTGTTTATGTTCATGTCTTATTGTTGCACCAATAATTCGTGCTTAACCATCCCTAAAGTTAAGTAGAGAATCAGAATATAGTTTGCCTTGTCCTAGCTGAAATCTTTCAAGTTTCCACCTTGAATTTGTGATGATTCTGTATGTTTGGAGTATTGATTTAGAGTGACTTTTGGGCTTGGATTTGAACTAAACAAGTAAGTAAATGATTAGTTTTTATAGCATGTTATGAAAGAAAATTTACGAATATTGAATTAGGAAAGATTGTATAAGATGTTAATGTGAAAGTGTGCTAGAATACTATTAATCTGGAAAACTTTCACTGAATATATCTCGGTTTTCTAATTATAACATGATTTGTGTATTTCTAAATGAGTTGATTCTTAATTCAGATTAAACTAGAAATATATGTTTACATCTTTCCTGAAGAAGTCCAATGTTAATTCTATCTCTAAGCATTTCAAAATCTGGCTGGAAGTAAAGTTATGAGTTATATTACAGTAAAAAAAAAACAGTTTGAATTGTTTTAGGTATAACTTTCAGTACACTGAATCAAATTGTACAATTTTGGTGATATTTGAATTTGGAAACACAATGGCACAATAGTCTAGAAGAAAGCATTACTGATTGCTGTGAGGTTCTGAATGATAATTGTACTCTATGATTTGTTTATGAATTCCAGACTTAAAGTCCGAGGAGTTAATATTTGGGAATGTATTGAAAGTGTTTTGATTGCTACGAGATTTTGAATGATATTTATATAATATATGACTGTTATACAAGGCATATTCTATATTTGATGCATTTCATAAATGCATGCTCAAATAAAGGCATTATGACCGGAGTAGCCGGTATAAAAGCGCTTCCACGTAGAGCTTTACTCCGTGATTTCTGTTTCTATACTTAGAGCTATGCTCCGTGATTCTATTCTGACTGAGCCCCAAGGGCCAGTATCTATCACATGTATGTGATAGGCACTCAGTCACAATAATATTAGCAAATCTGGAGTCTCATATGCATCTGTATTTGTTTATATATGATCTGCTTTGCAATGATTAAATGATGTGCCATGACAGACTGAGTATTTGGAATATACATGTTATGTATGAATAATTAAGAAATATGTGATTTGTGTATGTGAATCTGGTGAAATCATCAATGATGGTTCACTCATTGAGTTCGCAAAACTCATAAAAATTGTAACGTGATTTTTCAGGTACGAGACAGGAGACTAAGTGTTTATTTTAGATTAAAAGAACGTTTTGGACTAAGTTATGGCTCAGAGGTTTGTTAGCTGATGTCAAAAAGTTATAGTTTTTATTTTATAGTTTTTTATAACTTTTATGAGGTTTTGTAAATATTTTTCTAATGGAAATAGTGTAAACTTTGTGAATGAATGAAATAAATGGTTTTAAAATTTGCTGACTTTTAAATGATGTTAGTTGATGCCATGTATAATTTGGATTTGTTTTTACTGTAACATATCATTATTATAGGTAATGTACTTGAATGTTAGGTTATGTACCCTATGGTAGTAGGATGTTGCATAATGAATGATAGAGATTATGTTTTGTTTTTGTATAATGATAAATGATAGGTTATGAGTTATTTTATGAATGTTTTTAAGTTGGAATGGAGATGATTTTGATGAGGAAATGAAGTAGAAATGATGAACTATGTGCAAGATGTGTTAGATGTAACATGTAGGAGTTAAAAACCTGGAAAACATGGAAGAAGTTGGCTGGATATGATAACCCACAATCATGGGAATGTCTCCAAGATTGTGGTAAATGTAAGGAAAGGAAGAAAAATGTTCAGGTGGCTTAACCCATGATATTGGGATGGCCTCCACGATAATGGGGATGGCCTTGAACATGAATTCTTCTTTTATTTGTAATGTTTGAATCAACCAATGATAAGATACTTTCCTATGGTGTATTTAGACTTCATTGGGGCTTAAAATGAACCTAGTTTGATGCTTGAATAAGTTGGTAAAGTGTATGATATGTTAGGTTCTTAATCGAGTTTATAACCTAAGAATGAATGGTAGATAGTAAAGTATCAAAATTTGGAAAATTATGAGTGTTATAGGAATGAATGTGTTCATATGATTGTAAATGTGACCAAAAGAATAAGTAAGTTGTATTAGGTATGAATGAACGAGAAATTAGATATTTTTAATTATATAATGCTAGAAAAAGGATTGATGAATGTTTGATTAATGATATTAGAATGAGCAAGTATTCTTGAGGTGTAAACCTAAGTGTAAACTAAACATATCTAAGTGATAATGTTTAAATGATCATGACTTATGATTAAGGATAAATACTCGGGAATGTCATTGAGCATGCATTGTACCTAATATATATGCATATGTGTATGATTGAATACTTACGTGAATGATCAAATTAGTAATGTGTTTATTGCTTAATTTAGATGCACAAGTCGAACGCTAGCATCCGGACATTACCGGTTCATTAAGGCAATAGCTATCTGGAGCTTATTGTGAGTTACCTTGATGTTTCTTATTAGGATTGATTGTATTTTCTTAAATTTAAATTATTGAACTAATATTTATATGAATGTGATAATTTTGAACATTGATTTTCTAAGGAGTTTGATAATTGAGATTATATTGGAAGTGTTCATAATTGAATGTGAATCGAGAAACATAAGTGTACTCAACAAAAATGTTGAATATTAGACTTAGGTCTGATGAAAATATGAAAGTGGCAGTACATGATGTATGAATGTGATTGAATGTATACAATGTGAATTAATGCATGATCAGATAAAGGAAGTCGTGACTCTAGTAGCCACTGAAAAAAGCTTAAAGCTCATAAATTTGTATAAAGAGCCACAAGCTTAGTATTAAAGTGATCCCGATATCCACAATGAATACAAGATAGTTACTAATAAGTTCGATATCCTTAATGAATACGGGATAGTTAAAAAGGCGCTCAATCACAACAAGTAACAATGAAAGTGGAGTTTCATGAGCATTGGCATATACAATTTGATATGTATTATATGAATGTTTAAAATGAACTATTTAAATTGTTCTAAAATGAAATGTGACATGATATTCAGTATTTATGATGTGATTTGATTGTAAATTAAATGGTGAATTGTCATTTTGGTTTGTATAAGTGGGCACATCAATGAAACTTCACTTACTGAGTTCACAAAACTCATAAAAATTACAACGTTGGTTTTCAGGTACGAGAGAGGAGACTTAGCTATTAAGACACTCTATAAGAAGTCTAGTACCACATTGAGGAGTTATATAGAATGTTTTTGTTTAGTTCTTATTTCATATAGAATGTTGTAAAGAGTAGCAAAATCTAAGATATTTTTATGATATTGTATATATGGGTTATGTAGTGAAATGCTTCAGTTTAAATATGTTTTATCACTAAAATGGGAATGTTTGTTCGTTATAATTACTAATTTCATGTATGATGTCATATAAAGTAAATGTGATTGCTCTAACATGCCACTTCCATAGGGAATATGCTCTAATGTTCGCTGGATGTTCAAGTACGTGCCCTATGAAGGTGGGGTGTTATAGGTTTTGGTATCAGAGTATAGTTCGGCATCCATAGGGATAGATATAGACATATAGACATGATATATAGTGAGAAACTCAGATACTAATCAAGATTATTGTTTATTATAGGTCATCTGCTATAGGTGATCAAGTTACTAAATCAGCTGACCTAGAATCTGCAGGAGCCAATAAAGAGTCTCCAGTACCTTGATTTGATCAAATGCCTTTGTGAATTCCTAAGAGGAAGGAAAGAAGGTATGATAAACTTAGAAAGTAGGGGGTTGTGGACTTCTACGGAAGTATAGACCCTACTAAGATAGAAGGATGGTTAGAGAGAACTGAAAGTCTATCCCTAGTCAGATGAAAGATTTGACTACGCGGTTTCACTACTGCATGGTCCAGCTTATCACTGGTGGAAGACTGTTCTAGGCAGCACCACTAGACTTTGTAGTTAACATGGGAAGACTTTCTTAAAGTCTTTAAGGAGAATGACATGCCAAAGATTTATCTAGATAGGAAGATGAAAGAGTTTTTGGATCTGAAGTAAGGAAGTCTCTCAGTAGCCGAATATGAGATACGATTTAATGAGTTGATGGGGTATGCTATTGTATTGATTTCGATTGAGAAGGACAAGTGTAGACAGTTTGAAGATGGATTGAATATGGAGATTAGAACGAGGTTAGCTATTACAAATATGAGCAGTTTTACAGAGTTGAGAGCTGCCTTAATCTAATTAGAACAATTATTGAGAAATGGAAAAGGAGAATACAGACAAGAGTTCAAAATGAAGAGACCTAGTGAGTCTCAAGTCGATTATAGTAGAAGGTTCAATAAGCACCATAATAGATCGTTCTGACCACCTGCTAGATCAAGATAGTTGAGGTTTAGATCGAGAGGCATTTTTGTACAAGTCAGCAGTAGTAGAGGTACAGTATCTAGGTAGATGCCGAACTGTGAACACTGTGGGAAGAAATATAGTGGTGCATATTGGAAGTTATTAAGAGCTTGCCTTCATTACAGATCTTTTGAACATCAGATTAGAGACTATCCTGCAGTTTTTAGAGCACAGTCTGGAATGAGAGGAGGAGTGGTAATTGAAATGATTATTCAATATAGCAGAGTTAATGGATTTGGACAGAGAGGAAAAGGTAGAGGTAGAGTGAGTTCAATTGGTCCTACTATTAGGACTAAGGTGCGGAGTAATCAGCTGCAGTCTCAAGCTAAAATTTATGCCATCACCAGATAGGAGACTCAAAACTTCCCAAATATTGTAGGAGATGTGTTAAATATCTTTAATTTTGAAGCATTTGCATTGCTAGATCTAAGATCTACGAATTCATTTATCGCGTCGCATCTAGCATCTAAACTGCATTATGAGAGAGAAATGTTGAATAGTGGTTTAGAAGTGAGCACTGATAGGTAATACTACAGTGTTAGGAGAAGTGTGTAAGGGGTGCATGATTTGAGTTTATCAGGAAAAGTTAGAAGCAAATCTGATTTGTTTATGAAGAAGAAGATGGGAATTTGAGGTTGCTTATTGACTCAAGGTAGTTGAATCGGATGACAGTGAAGAATAAGTACCCGTTATCGAGGGTAGATGATTTGCTTGATCAGTTACAGGGAGCTTAGATGTTTACTAAACTAGACTTTAGATCAGGGTACTATTAGTTGACGATAGTAGAGGCTAATGTACCGAAGAGTGCATTTAGAACCAGATATAGGCAATTTAATTTTATGGTGATGCCTTTTAGGTTAACAAATGCTCCAGCAGCTTTTATGGCTTTTATGAATAAGGTATTCAAACCTTATTTAGATCATTTCGTGATTATGTTTATAGATGATATTTTGGTATATTCGAAGTGCAGAGAGGAAAATTCTGAGCATTTAAGGTTAGTTCTACATATAATGAGAGAAAAAATTGTATGCCAAGTTCAGTAAATGTGAATTTTAGCTTGATCAAGTGGTGTTCTTGGGTTATATAGTATCTGGACAAGGCATACAGGTAGACCCAAGGAAAGTTGAAGTAGTAATGAAGTGGGAAGCTCTTAGAAATGTATCTAAAATTTAGAGTTTCCTTGGACTAGAAGGATATTACAAGAGGTTTGTCGAGGGGTTTTCTTTGATCTCAACCCCTTTAACAAAACTTCTAAGGAAGAATGTACCTTTAAGATGGAATTATGAATGTCAAAAGCGTTTTGAGGAGTTGAAGCATCAATTAACTATAGCACTGGTGTTAGTTATTCCATCTGGATCTGGAGGTTATGTTGTGTATAGTGATGCCTCACACTAGTGGTTTGATATCTCTTATAAATGCTGGGAAAGTATGCAAGCTTCAGCGATCCATTTATGGATTGAAACGGGCTTCTCAAAGTTGGAATCTTCATTTTAATGAGGTAGTTAAAGAGTTTGGTTTCCTCAGAAATGAGGAAGAACCTTGTGTTTACAAGAAGAGTAATGGGAGCGCAATTGTTTTCTTGGTCTTGGATGTAAATGACATACTACTCATTGGAAATAACATTCCTATGCTTCAATATGTGAAAGCTTGGTTAGGAAGTTGTTTTTCAATGAAAGACTTAGGCGAAGCAACCTAGATCTTGGGAATTAAAATCTATAGAGATAGATCGAGATGACTTATTGGACTAAGTCAAAGTGCTTATATTGATAAGGTTTTGCACATATTCAATATACAAGAATCTAAAAGAGGCTTTTTACTAATGTCACATGGCATAGTTTTGAGTAAGGCTTAGAACCTTTCGACACCAAATAAGTGAAACCACATAAGTAGGATCCTATATGCATCTGCTATAGGATCTATCATGTATGCCATATTCTGTACTCATGCAGAGGTTGCATGCGCTTTTAGTATGACGAGTAGATACTAGTCAGATTCAGGTGAAAGTTACTGGATAGCTATTAAGAACATTCTTAAGTACTTGAAAAGAACTAAGGATGTGTTATTAATCTACAGAGGTGAGGAAGAGCTCATTTTAAATGGTCACACTGATGTTAGCACACTAGAGGCATTTGTTTGGTCTCGCGAGGTTGTGGACACCGATAAAGGCTTGACATTTGATGTGCTCTTTTGACACTATAAGCTTCTTTGTTGTTTCCGTTATGAAAGGTACAAATCTGATATGAATTTAATTTCAATGCTCACATGGATCTTGGTGTTTCGGACTTCCGAATGTTAGTAAATATCATTGTATGCTGATAGTTCATAATAGCTAACACATTCTTCGAGTTTACCTCAATTTGGGATGACAATTTTCCTCAACATTGCGATTATAGGCGATTGAGCCTCACTGTCATCTGACCCATTTGATTTTCCAAATTTTGTGTGCTTGCTTTTGATTGCTGATGGATTTGTTATACACTTTGATTAAGCTATAGCATACTCTGTTGAAGCTACCATATATCTGGCTGAAACTAAAGACTGTTAGTAGTAGAAACCTTGATAAATTCATCTAGAGCATTACCTGAACTGGAAGAAGGGGCTTCTTGTGATCCTTGTGCCCTTGGTTAAAATTGTTGAGCTCCCTACAACCAATTCTTAAAGTAATTTTCCTGTAAGTTCCCTCCATAACTTAAGTTGGGGTGATCCCCCAACCTAAGTTATATGTCTGCAAGTACAAGTTGTATTTGTTCGGGAAGTTCCCTCCTACAATATTCATGTACTCCATATCCCCTCTTGTAACGTTGGGCACTCATCAGTTGGATGGCTCGTGTTTGAACATATCCTGCACACTTTCACTTGTTCCTATCCAACTGCAATCTATCTCATAAAAGATGTTAGTTCATCTAAATGATTCTTAATGGATCAAGTGCTTACCTCATTTACTCATCGAACATCATTGCGAGTGCCAAAGTGTTGGGTGTTAGCGGCCATCTGCTCAAGTAATATCCTAGCTTCAATGGGGGTGTTTTCACAAAGCATCCCACCGCTCTTCGTATTAACCAAACTCCTTCCCATCGATAGCAATCCTTTACAAAAATGTTGGATGAGAAGTTGCTCCGGTATGTTGCGCTGTGGACAATTGGCATATAACTTCTTGAACCACTCCCAGTACTTGTAAAGAGATTCTCCATTGTGTTGCTTAATACAATATATCTCGCTCTGAATACTTGCTGTCTTAGAGGCCGGAAAATATGTTTCCAAGAACAATCTCTTCATCTCTAACTAAGTAATCACACTTCTAACTGGCAAGTCAAATAACCAATCCTTTACAGCATCTTTGAGTAAGAACAGGAAAGCTCTCAATATGATCTGCTCGTCGGTCACCCCGTGAGGCTGCATGCCTAAACACACCATATCGAGTTCCTTAAGATTCTTATGTGCATCCTTACCTATAAGGCCATGAAAGTTAGGCAATAAATGAATTAATCCAAATTTTAACTCAAAGTTAACATGTTCAGCAAAATTTGGAAATGTTATGCATAATGGTCTTTGAGTTAAATTAGGTGCAACTAACTCCCTTAGAGTTCTCGAATTTTCCATCGTGTCTTTGGATTCTAATTCCAATTCATCTACCAAATTTGACCTTGCTTCCTTACACAATCTTCTTAATATTCTCTTGATCTCTGGATCAAGTTGCTCAATTTCTCTACGAGGAGGTCTAGTCACTACCATGCACCAACAGTAACGAACAATTAAAAATTAACAAGTAACAAAAAAGAATGATTATAAACAAATATATTCACAAAACACTAACTAAAATCAAATACAAAAATTAAACTACCGTACTCCCCAGCAATGATGCCAAAATTTGATAGCGAATGTCGAGTGCGTTGCAAAATTTACCTAACTCTACATACTAAAATTTATAGTTATGGTGAGTTGGAATCAAATAACAGGGAATGTTTGGTTAATTTCCGTAACGAAATCAATTGATGCAAAGAAAATATAAAATGAGGGTTTTGGATTTTTAGCAATTTGGAAAGTAAAATAAAAGCAAATTATCGAAAACAAATTAAAACACGTGATCGAAAATGATTAAACTATTGAATATCTGTAAGGCCTGGTTCTAGGTTCAATCTTGGCCTAAATATGATCAAGCATATTTCATCATCTTAACATCATTACAACTTTCTTCAGGCTATCGATCTAAGACTGATAAAATGCTCTCTTAATCTCTATTTTTCCTTAATTTTTGGTTAATCAAGATACGATCATTAATTAAATCTAACAACCAAATAACCTAGGATATGATTTTTATATTTAAATTGGCAACTACATTACCATGTGAAAAACGATTAATATAAGCAGTAACCTCACATGTTCGAGTTATCTAACCTAAGTTATATTTTTCCTAAAGATATGGGATCATTAGATGCTACTCACAAACATTAAAAGTAACGATTACAAATTACATTCAATGTTTTAGCAATAGGTTAAAAATAGAGCAATCAAAATAACACATTAAGATCATTCATCCCAAAACTCGGTCAAATCAATGCCAACAACATAACGATCCAAAAAGAAATTACAATTTTAAAATGATAAAAATAGCTTAACCATGACTTGTTGTCTATATTCTCATTGAACCGACATCAAGAAGCTAGCCTTCCATCTCCATTTTTATGCTCCAAGTATCAACCATCTTCTCCATAGCTACTTCGATGGTGAAAGAAATGAAAAAAGAACTGTAGTGCCTCCATACATATTCTTTGCGCTACTCTCTCTTTTTATTTAGTTTTTGGTCCACTTCACTGTTCACTCTTATTAAAACCCTCATCTATTACTATGCATTTTAAGTAAAATGCATCGTATGCCACGACCTGTATTTAATGCGTTTAATGAACAACATCTGCGTTCAATGGAGATATGTGTTTAACGCACAATTTATGTGTTCAACGCAGATGTTGCGCAGATAATGTCTACCTATGTAGACATCTAACCTACATGCATTTTATTCTCCTCACCAACGTCATTTTGGCCCTTTTGCCCCTCATTAGCTGCTACCGTTTCATGTTCAATTTGCTACCTTTTTTGCTCTATTAAATTGACATTTTTACAAGATGAAAAATGCACGTGCATTGCTTTCTATGATTCTTTTCTTTGTGTTCCATTTTTCTTATTTTCCTCTTGTCTTTTAATTTTCTTCTTCTTTTTCCATGAAGACAAGTGAATATTAATATTTGAAAAATGAAAAATATCGTGCTTTCGACTCACTTTAACTTCTTTGCTTCGAAATTGTGCCTAGAATCACATATGAGTCAAAGTGGATATTTTAAGCATTTCTAAGGCATTAATCACTAAGTGTAGCATATCAAATGAATCAAAGTTTAAACACATATCAACATCACAGAGAGCAAAGGACACTTATAAAGTTCATGAAGCTAGGGTTCAATGACTATCATCAAGGAATTGCATGACCACCAATGCAAGTGACACATAGTTTATTAGAAGAGATGACAAATAATAGTTGTCTTTAGAAATCAAAATGAAGTAAAGAGCTGTCAACCTTCCATGATATAAAAGGAATGATTGTTGCAAATTCAATAACGTCATTGTGGGCTAAAATCAACAATCTCACCAAGTAATTAAATAGCCTAACAGCCACCTCTTTCTTTCCATTCAAAGCAATGTAGCAAGGATGCGAGCTATGTCAATAAGAGAACCATATCACAACTGATTGCTTCCTCGTGCAAAACAACAACGTGTAATAATTCCACTTCAATGGAGCATAATATGGTCAAGGAGGTAATAATCCTTACTCGAACACATAGAATCTTAGGTGGTGAACCATCTGAATTTCTTTTAATCTAATAATACAGTGATTCAAATGGGAACTCAAGGCCTATTAGGATTTCAACAATATAAGTCCAATGTAAATAATTGAAAATTGGACAAGTTCATAAGTCTAGAAAGGAAATTTGAGAAAGTAGCAGAAGTCATGCCTCTTTTATTCATAACTTAGAGGTTTAAGTGGGCCAACTTGCTAATGAATTCTCTGCGAGAAGTGTGGGAAGCTTTTTGAGCAACATGGAAGTAAATCTAAGAGAGAAATTTAAGGGTATCTAGATTAAGGGTGGGACAGAGCTAGAAGAACCAGCAAAAAGATAAGTTGAATCGTACCTTATAAAAGACTAAGAGAAGGAAAAAAAAGGATTGAGAGAAGAACAAGGATCCTCTCTATGTTCCTCCTCCTCTATATCCACCAAAATTACCATTTCCATAAAGACTTCAGAAGAACAAATTGGATATACAATTTGTAATGTCTGTAGAAAATTTGAAGAATTTGCAAAGTACCGTACCCTTTACAGAAGCTTTGAACATCATACCCACGAATGTGAAAATTTTCAAAGTTAGCTTATTAAATAAGCATAATTGGGATGATAATCAATGTTCTCCATAATAAAAGGTTGTAGCTTCATACTTACCAGCCATATGCCCTCACAATTAATAGATATAGGGAGTTTTATTATACCCTATGTAGTTCGTAATTTAGAATTTTTTAAATGCTTATATGACTTAGGTGCAAATATAAATCTTATACATTTTTCACATTTTAGAAAGTTGGGGTAATGCAATGTGAAGCCAACTTCTATACTTATTCAATTGGCAGATCAATCACTAAAGAAACTATTTGTCATGATGGAGGATGTCCCTATAAAATTGGATTAGTTTATCATTCTTATAGGTTTCATTGTGCTAGATTTTGAAGAGGATCAAACTTGTCCAGTAATTCTTAGTAGACCCTTTTCTAGCACTAGAAGAGCTTTGGTAGATGTCCATAAAGATAACTTATCATTCAGATTGCTAATAAATAAGTGAAATTCAATATGAATAATGTATTAAAAATTCGAAAAAGGGCAACTTGTCCATGAGAATTGAAGAATTTGAATCTTTAATGGATGCAAAAGCAATAGAAGAATAAAGGATGACAGACATAGACCATGAAGAATATGAGAAAGTCTCTATTCTCGAAGCAGAAGCATAAGAAGCAACAAGGTTGATTGAGGAAGAAGAAGAGCAATTCACCTTCTTACATAACAAACTATTGGATTTAACCGAAGATTTAAGGAGTTTTATCATTCCCTATTTTATTGACGGTTTGATACTGACAAGGGCATTGCTGAACTTACTTGATTTTCTTGATTTGATTAATTATGTCCTTCTCATTATCTTGCAATTAGTAGCTTATTTACAGGTTACCAAATTAAAATTAGGCAACACGGGTGGAAGCAAGCCATTAATAATAGACCTTGGTTAAGTGTGAAAATGAAGAGTACGTCAAGCTGCTGAAAGAAGTGCTACTTGGGAGGTAACCCAAGAATTAAGATAATTTTTATTTTATTTTATTTGTTATGCTCGGTTTATTTTGATAGTACTTTATTTTTTATATACTTTTAAAAGAGTGAATTGTTAGAATTTTATGGCATTAAGTATCTCCAGATTCTATTGCTCACACCATGACTGCCAAAGCACTATAAGTATTCTTGCTCTAACTTTTTCTTTTCTATTAATTATCTTTATTTGTATTATTATGTTTTCCATATTGAGGACAATGTGTTATTTAAGTGTGGGGATGTTGATAGGTGTAGATTGTATTATTTTTTCTAAACATTTAAGTGTGCTTTTGAGTATTTCTTAGATGATTATCATATGTATGGGCTTAGAATTGTGTTATTATTATTGTTTGTATTATTCTAAGTGTTTGTTTGGTTTAAAGCCAGAATTGGATCTTAATTTTATATTTCAAGAGGTGTGTGTTTGTGAGTGTTAGAAATCAGGAAAGTGAGTGTAACACCCCACTCCCGCTGGACCCGAACCCGATACCGATGGTGATATCCGAATCCGTGCCCCTCAAGAGTGGCATGTCACATCACTTAACATTTAAAAACTTGATATAAATTTTTTTTTTGAAAACTCTTATCACTTATCATTCATGTGGGCCCACTTTTCCTTTTCAAAACCTTTTGT
>JANIIA010000190.1:9273494-9287524 GCA_027478495.1 Erythroxylum alaternifolium
GTTCATTGAATGAGTGATTAATAGGCTAGGCCTATGTGATTCCTAACCAGTATGGCATAAGCCATATACTAGGTCTATGTGTTTTTATGTCATACATATTCACTTCATAGGTGGTTATCTGCATGTTAGATCTATCAAACAGTTCTTTGGTTATTTAGACTGTTTTGGTATGTATCGGGTTCTATTTGCGATATATGTTTCTTCTGCTCACTGAGTACATAGTGTACTCACCCCCTCTGCTTCCCAACCATGCAGGTTAATTTGTGAGATTGAAGCTCTGAGTGGTTCATGCGGTCTTTTGACATATTTGGGGCATTACCGTACATGGGTAGTCTCTGTTTTGTACTTTTGATGTATAGTGGCTCATGATTATGTTGATATGCTTTATAATTTTGTAAATTAACTCTTGACTATCTTATGGTTTGTAAATGACTTATGTGGGAACCTTTTTGTGCTATCCAAATGTTTTTTTTAAGATATTTAGTTAGCCTTACATAGTCAGGTTAAAGGTACTTTGAGTATTCTTAGCCCGAGTATGCGGTGGTTGTCATGGGCCTGATGTGGTTCCGAGTCGTGACAACCATGCTCTAGCTTTATCCATAAAAAAGAAAGGGAATCTTTAAAGCTTAATGGTAATGGCTAATGGGGGAATGCTATTAAACCTTGGTGTATAACAATTCTAAAAAAACATAAATAGGTGTAGGTTGAGTTCTTTAGATGGTAAACCTCCAAACTAATTATGTTGCATCATGGATAAAAGGAAGTTAAACCTTGGTGTATAACAATTCTCAAAAAACATAAATAGGTGTAGGTTGAGTTCTTTAGGTGGTAAACCTCCAAACTAATTATGTTGCATCATGGATAAAAGGAAGGCTTTAGCTCAAAATGAGATGCTTTTATGTTAGGCCTCATAATGCTTGGGCTAATGCCTTGAGCATTTGGTGTGGCAAAATTCTTTAATGTCCTCATATTTTTTGTATTCATATTTACTTCCTCAACTTCTATTATCCTCTAAAGTCTTCTTCTTATATGCAAGGTTCTTTTGATCTCAGGATGTGGCTTGATAATATCCATAGAATCATTGAAATTGAACATACAAAAAGTAATCTATAAAAGAAAAAGAATAAAAATTATTAAATAAATAATAAAATTAAAACAAAATAAAATAAAATATAGTCTATTCAGTTTATAAACACGTTAATATCAATGCCTAGACCCTGGTAACAATGTTAAAAACTTGATTATTTATTTCTACAAATGCACAGTATAGTTATAGTTAGCACAATATGTATAACTCAATCCCAAAAGGACTATTAATTAACTACCCTCTATTCATAAACTTAATAAGCTAGTCCAACGATTATAGATGATTGAATAAGAAAAATAAATAATAAATCTATATACTAAAAAAAATATCATCAATAATAAATCAATCAACGAAATAACTAGATTTAAGTGAGAAATCCCCCTGAATTTTACTATATTAAATATCCTCTGGTTTAATGAATGTATATAGTTTCTTAGACTGGTAAGAGATCTTAACTTAGGTTATATTCTCTCTCCAGACATACAACCCCTATTCATAAGTTAATCAATTGAAATCTCTTTCAAATTTAGAAAAACTAAGAATGCGTTAATTCGTTTTGTGAACTCTCTTGATAGGTTTTACACTAACCTAAAAGGACCTTATGACTTTCTCTTTAATAACTCATGTTTAACCCTTTTTATTCATATTGTGATCTAAACATGCATCTAATCTCTCAAATCTTGACGTATGAATCAAGTATTGAATCATCCACTTTTGCTCTTTCAATTCAATCAATATAAAACCATAAACAAATCGTAAGAAAACTAAAATTTTATTAAATCAAAACATATTACATCTTAGGTTCATCTTATCTAAATATATATCATAATTTAGTTTATAATCAAATAATGAATACCAACAAAAAAGTAAAGAAAATAAGACAAAGAAATTATTATTCTTGAATCTTGATTCTTCAAAGAATTCTTGTTGAAATCTTGCACTACGTTTAACTAATAATATAATCTTGATCAAAAACTGATGTATAGTAGTTTCAAAATGACATCTTGATATTTCTTGGCCAAAAACACTTCGTCTTTTTTTCCTTCTTTTTCCTTAAATATGAAACTCTAACTGTTTAGTGAGCCATATGGCCTACACAAGGATCTATATAATAGACCATGTTGTCTTGGTAATTCTCTAAAAAATTACAATGTCAGCATAGGACCTACATGGATCTATATAGGGTGTTGTGTTCTTTATTTAAGGGGTAACACGACGGCGTGTAAGGCTACATAAGACAAACAAAAGTGGCCATTTTTAGACAGTCCTTAACACAATAGCATGTACGTGTTGTGTTCAATGGTCATTATCTAATTCTTCCAAAATTACTATAATTCAACTTAGTTTTTCTGTAATTTCACTCCTTTTCTTTTTATATGCAGAAATAAGACCTGGAATAACAATACTTCTCAAATTAAATATTAACTCCTTTAAAAATTATAAAAAAATACAAGCAACATATCAGGAAAATAATTTTAAAAATAATGTAGTTCTAAATACATTAGCTCATATTATACGTATATGAATTTTGAAACCTTTATAGAGTAGTGAAAGAAATGTCTAATTTAACTAATGAATGTGAAAATTAATTAAATGAAAATCACACTAAGTAAAATAATGTAATGATACACACACTATAATTAGATATATAAGATATAGATTTACTAGAATTATATATATATATAAAAGATATAGATTTACTAGAATTAGAATATATAGCAAATTCTAATGAAAGTAACTCTAATTTTGAAAATATATTTTAAATAATTAATATTAAAACTTTCAAAAATAAATTTATATACATGAAAAAAAATTATTCAAATTCTTTAAAGATTAGTTATTAGTAAACTTTGATATGTGTAGTATCTACAATGTTAAAGTTATGCGTCTAGTCTATATATATCAAAATATTCTCAATTCTTAATGTGCTTTAGCCATTTAAAAATTTATGCAAATATAATATTGGACAATAAATTTCTATTTAATTTGTAAAATCGAAATCAATCCACAAATATCAAAGGTGAATAATTATTAGTAAAATTTCGTTTTTTTTTGAAATACATGCACTTTAAGTATCTCTAATATTAAAATTATACTTTTAGTAATTCTAAATATTTAAATAAAATTTTATATAAGTATTTGTATGTGTATGTGTGTTCATATGCATAAGTATTAGACGTGAAAGTAAATTCATATATATCAAAGTATTCTTGGTTCTTAATGTACTATTAGGTAAAACATGCATGTATGATATACTATGATTAAGCAACTATTGTATATTATAAGTTAAAATAAGTTATACAAAATAATGTAAAATATTTTTAATATATATTTCTAGGAAAGTTATCATATTTATTAAATATAAATTTATAACAAAGTTATTTTAGATTATTATTATTATATTTTTTTATATCATAGATGATTACTAGTAGTTTTATATTTTTGTTAGTTACATATATTCTTAAAATGCAATTGATATTGATTAAGTTTCTTATAATTTTTCAAAAAGGAAACTATGAACAAATTTGATAAGAAAAAGAGGATAGTTACATCTTATCAAGTGTGCATATTACTAAGTATACACTACAAGAAAAAAACCCCTTCTGTGACGTTTTTAAAACATCGCAGAAGGTGAAAAAACGTCGCAGAATACCTTCTGCGACGTTTTTAAAAACGTCACAAAAAACATCACGGAATGTGGTATAGATAAGAGATTTCTACGACATTTTTGAAAAAACGTCACAAAAAATACTAACATTCTACGACGTTTTAAAAAACGTCACTAAAAGATTGGACTTTCTGTAACGTTTTAAAAACCGTCTTAGAAAGTCACATTCCGCGACGTTTTTTGAAAACGTCGCGGAATGCTTTTGGCGACGTTTTTGAAAACGTCATAGACAGCCTTCTGCGACGTTTTTCTTTTAATTATTTTTTCTTTTTTGAAAATAATTTTAATTTAATAATAATTTTTTAAATAATTTTTTTGAAAAATCTTATTTGTTTAATGTCCATTCAATATTATTTATATATTTTATTTAATTAATTCTTCAATTTTTTGGTATATCATTTGTAACGAAGATTTTGAAGATTTTGTAATTCTTTACTAAGAAAATTTATGAACTAGTTAAAATGTTTAATCCGATTAAGCTATTTGTTATATACTCAAATTTAAATTCAAATCAAATGATAAGATTAAGTTTGCTAGATTTTTCAGACGCAAGAAAAAATATAATAAAAGATAAAGGATCTGCATATACTATATTTAAAGTCATTATTTCACTAATCAAATACAAGCATTGTCATGTCTAGTTTCTTTCTAAAATACAATTACATTTAAAGGAAGTAACTAATTACTTAATTAATTAATGTAGCAAAGTCACACCGGGAATTGTATTACTAGCTATTCTATAGGCATTGAAGGTGTTGGCGGTGAGGTCCTGGCTTGCATCTGAAGATGAAATCTTGATATTGTTGAGTACAAGATTGGTGCAGCCTATGGATTGGCTTCATATGACCTCTATTGGAATAGGTGATGGACTTATCCCATGAATTGAAGCAAAACCATCTAAATTTGCGTGAGTTGTCAACCTAGCACGGTGACCAAACTCCTGCAAGAAAGAATTGCATCAATTAATACTGAAAGTCAATAAATTTGTCATTTGTAACACAAACTTACTGCTGACACTATAAATCTCCCACATACAATACAAATATAGTTATCCATAGAAACTTTGCTGTATTTTTTTGCTTCCATAGATATGCATTGCTGAATTGCTTGTCATATTGCATACAAAAATTTCATATACAATTTTATGTAAAAGGAGGTGACCTTGTCGAAAAAAAGAAAATAATATAGGCGTAAGAAACTGGAAAATATTATTTTTTGAGAATGAATAATGATAAAAGCCTCTCGGTAACTTTTATTCGGTACAGAACCGAAGTTACGTCTGCTTCCATATGTTGAGCAGCAAGAAGAAAATTTTAGTGCATTATATATTTTTAGTATAGAAAGAAAATAGAAGACGAAACAGGATACTTAAAAAAACTATGTTAAAGAATCATGAGACTCTCTTTAAAGCATAAATGATGCAATTTTGCAAACATATATCTCAGAAATCGTCAGTACCCTGCAACCAACAGCAAAAGATTTTCTAACTAATGTTCATTTTGAAGTAAAAGAATTCCACACTGTTTGACAATCAGCTAAATAGGGAATAATTGTGACTTTTGAGTCGTGATGGAAAATTAAAATGAAGCCTCCTGACCATAACATGGCTTTAGCCAATATGATTCTTTAATAGAACCACCATCAAATGGTTCTGTACAGGGATGGTACCATATCAACACATGGTCTGACCTAACTAAAATAGCTTCATATGAAATATGGGAATCATATATGAGCTTGAGTTCATCACCTTGTTGTACTTGGATGCTGAATTTTTATTTGCACAAGAAGAGTTCAGTCTCTCTTTTAATCATGTTCCTCAATTGCATTGACAAAGACTTATGCGGTCCAAATGCTATGCAGAAAGCATTTCCTTTGAATTGGTCACAATCCATTGGCAACTGCTTGGTTACTGAAATTTCCTGGCTTCTATCATAAAAGAATTCTGGAACTTCACTGCCTGGAATGAGAAACTGAACTTGATGTCTTTCTTTGCGAGAGTGCAACATTTGAGAAAAAAGAAGTGACTTTAGAAAATTTTGTCGTGGTTTGTGCAGTTTTGAATTACTAAGATGAATTTTCCGAGAAATAAAGAGAACTAATCATAGATATCCATGACTTGATGTTACCTTGCTTGACACATGATGGATTATGAATAGAGCATCTTCTATGATATTGTTGTGTGTCTTCATATCCAACACGAAACAATTTGCCAACTTCAAACGCCTCAAGTTTCTGTTGGTAAATAAGCTTTCTAATGAACCGCATTCATATGCTTGTAGTATTTCAAGAGACGATGGAAGCACTTTTATGGACTGAAGACGCTTGCAATTGCTTAAGCTGAGGAACTGCAACCTGGGGAGTTGTCTAATGCTGTACGGTAAGCTCTCAAAATCAAACTTCTTAAGAGCTAGACGACTTAAAGACACTAAGTTACTAAGGGCACCGAAGAATGCTTGAGATTGCGACATCTCAAGGGTGTTTGCAACAAGTTCAAGTTCAACAAGCCTCGTGAGAAAATGGGTCGACGAGGGCAAATCTTGTGTTAAAAATAAAGATAAATCAAACAAGAGACGTGTATGGCAGGGATGAGAGAGTTGGAATGAAGCCAGCTGTAATGTTCTAGGAGCTTCTTTGCTTTTACTTTATTACCCTTTTTGCTTTTGTATAAGTAGAGAAACAGTGAACAATTTAAGACACAGGGAAAAACAGATATTTTCCTAATTCAATCTTTTCATAATTAGCATTTAATTAAACTCTTGATTACCATTAATTATCATGGTATTAGAGCACCTGTGCTAATTACATTACCCTACTAAACCCTAAACTAGCCTAAATACCTACTTACTTGACCTTAATCATGGAAAATGCAGATTTGCTTGAAGAAACCCTAGCTCTGCAGACCTCTGATCAGCCTGGAATGCAACTAGTTACTCACCCATTGGATACAAAGAATTACTTGGGATGGAGCACAGCCATGACGATCGCCCTCCAAGCCAAGGATAAGCTCGCCTTGATTGATGGTAGGCTCCAAGAACCCACCTGCGGCACTGCATATTATGAAAAATGGCAGAAAACGGACAGTATGGTCCGTTCTTGGATACTTAATTCTATGTCCAAAGAACTGTCCAGTGCCTTTTTGTACACTCCATCTGTGAGGAAGCTTTGGTTAGACGTAAAAGAGAGGTATGGAGGGAGTAATGGCCCTCTGTTATACCAGATTAAGAGAGAGATTACCTCCATAACTCAGGGTGATCTATCGATTGTGGAGTACTTCATAAAGCTGAAGAAACTTTGGGATGAGCTGGGATGTTTGAGAACACCCCCTCTGTGTACCTGTCATGCTGCTAATCTGATCAATGAGAATGAGAATGCCGATAGCCTTATTCAATTTTTGATGGGGCTTAATGACACATTTGAAAATGTGAGAAATCAAATCTTAATCACATAACCTTTACCTTATGTGAATTGTGCATATTAAGCATAGAGAAACAAAGTGAAGTGTAAGGGAGCTTACCTGATGCCTCAACCATTGCCTTCTATGCTGGTTCAAGAGGAACTACCAAAGAACTGGATCAAAAGAAGAACAAAGATGGTCAGGTATGCTCCCATTGCAAAGGCACTGGTCACACCCATAATGCCTGTTTTAAACTTCATGGCTACCCAGAGTGGTTCAGTGAACTAAAGGTAAAAAGAAAGCAAGCAAAGGCCAATCTAGTCACCGGGGATTATTGTGTGGAAAACAGCAAAGAGTCGGCAAAACAAACTGAATGGAGTAGTGAGCTTACCAACATCATTCAAACTGAGGTTGGCAAATACTTGAGAAGCCAAGGGAGCACTCCACATGAATCTGTCGGATACCTGGGTTTTGCTGGCCCCTCTGGTAAGGCTTTAGCATATAATATTCTGCATTCACTTAATGGTGAAGGAATCTGGATAGTAGACATAGGAGCAACTTCACACATTTGTTATAATGCAAAAATACTTAACCATTTAACCAAATTAAAAACCAACATACCTATGTCTTTGCCCAATGGTAGTGTGAAACTCTCAAATCATGTCGGCACTACTTAAATTACAGAAAATTTACTCTTACATGATGTGTTATATATCCCTACATTTACCTGCAATCTAATCTCTGTTAAGAAGCTAGCTCAACTATCAAATGCTTGTGTATCCTTTTTCCCAAATCATTGGTTTTTGCAGGACTTGACAACTAGCAAGGTGATAGCAAGAGGTTCAATAAAGGGGGGCCTGTACACATTAAACCATGAGACCAAACCTGAAACAATATGTGCAAGCCATACCCAGGAAAATAATCCCAATTTATGGCATAGAAGGCTCGGGCACGCCTCAATGAAAAAGCTATCCCATATTCCTAGTTTAAATCATTTAGTCACCACAGAAACACATATATGTGAAATTTGTGCTATGGCAAAGCAGCATCGCTTGCCTTTCCCTAAAAGCAGTATTACCACATTAGAACCCTTTGACTTAATACATGTTGATTTATGGGGCCCTTACTCTATTCGTTCTAATTCTGGAGCTTCTTATTTCTTGACCATTGTCGACGATTTTTCCAGAAATACTTGGACCTTTTTGCTTAAAAACAAATGTGGTGTTAACACTGTTATTAAACATTTCCATGCTCTCATACAGACCCAGTTTCACAAAACATTCAAACAAATTCGTACAGATAATGGGACTGAATTTGTTAACCTACCATGTAAATTTTTTTTTCAAGAAAATGGTATCATTCACCAAAGAACTTGTGCCTACACTCCACAGCAAAATGGAGTTGTAGAGCGTAAGCATAAGCATATCCTTGAGGTTGCCCGAGCCCTCATGTTTCAGTCCAACATGCCAAAGATGTTTTGGGGGGAATCTATCCTTATGGCTACATACATTATAAACCTCTTACCTAGCTCTACCCTAAAGTGGAAAACCCCTTTTGAGACCCTATACAACAGACCACCCAATTACTCAAATCTAAAAACCTTTGGGTGTTTGTGCTTTGCCACAAACACCCTCCCACACAAAGAAAAATTCGGACCACGTGCTTTCAAATGTGTATTTCTTGGATATGAGCCTGGAACTAAAGCCTACAAAATCTATGACCTCATAAACAAACGAACAATCATATCAAGAGATGTCCAATTTCATGAAAACATATACCCATATCAGACTAATCTTACCACACAGAACACTAATGAGCTACCTTTACCACTACCACAACAGAACTTACAAACACAGAACCTAACCAACCAAACACCAGCAACACAGAAACCATACCTGAGCCTAATATACAGCCTTCTGAACCTTGGCAGAGTACCCGTATAAGAACCAGGCCCCTCTGGATGAACGATTTTGTCACTCTTGCTACTGCAGGTCCTACGGATGCCTATCCTTCTAGCACGAGTCAGATCCCTCAACCCTCGAACCACTCTCCCATTCCACAGAACATGTCTACTTACTCCACAGAAATCACACCTCCCTTCATGGCTCAAGTACCTGCATTTAATAACAATTATGTCAGTTTTGTTGCAAACGTGTCTGTTATCCAGGAACCCAAATCATACAGTGAAGCCAGAAATGATGAAAAATGGAAGGCTGCAATGGATGCTGAACTTGCTGCCCTAGAAGAAAACAATACTTAGGTTTTAACTTCATTTCCAGAAGGAAAAAGAACTATTAACACCAAGTGGATATATAAAGTTAAATATAACCCTAATGGCACCGTGGACAAGTACAAAGCGAGATTGGTGGCCAAGGGATATAATCAGGAATTCGGGATTGATTATCATGATAATTTTTCCCCTGTGGCAAAGATGGTTACTATAAGGATTTTGCTTGCTGTTGCAGTGACCAGAGATTTGCCTATCTACCAGCTTGACATTAATAACGCTTATTTGCATGGATATGTTGAAGAGAAGTTATACCTAAAACCTCCCGAGGGCTATGATAAAGCTAGTAAACATCAAGTTTGCCGATTAAACAAGAGTCTTTATGGGTTAAAGCAGGCTGGGAGGCAATGGAATAAGGAGTTGTGTGCTAAGCTACATTCAATTGGTTTCAGTAAATCCGAGGCATACCACTGTTTGTTTACAAAAGGGACAGGAGATGAATTTATAGCTCTAATTGTGTATGTAGACGATCTACTAATAACAGGCAAAAGTGATGCAGGCATTTAGGACGTAAAAGAGGCCCTACACAGAGCCTTCACCATAAAGGATCTAGGGCAGGCTCGCTATTTCTTGGGGGTCGAAATTGCTAGGTCAAATGAAGGTATCTACATCAGTCAACACAAATATATACAGGACATACTGAGGGACACCAATATGCTTGAAGCAAAAGGCAAGAATTTTCCACTACCCACTGGTCTGAAGCTAAACACAGAGGAGGGCACAATTTTATCCGATCCTGAACAGTACAGAAGACTGATAGGCAGGCTGCTCTATCTAAACTTTACCAGACCTGACTTGTCCTATTCTACCCAACACTTAAGCCAATTCATGCAAAACCCTCGGACTACACATTTGAATGCAGCATTACACTTAGTGAAATACCTGAAGCAATTTCCCGAGCAAGGGCTCTTCTTCCCAAGAAGGAGTAACTTCCAGATCCAAGCATTTTGTGATGCTGATTGGGCCTCCTGCCCAATGACTCGACGATCTCTTACTGGCTTCTGCATCTTCCTTGGCTCGGCCTTAGTCTCCTGGAAAACGAAGAAGCAAAAAACAGTGAGTAAGTCTTCAGCAGAGGCTGAATATAGAAGTATGTCCGCAACAGTATCAGAATTACAGTGGGTATCATACCTACTTAAGAACCTTCAAGTCGATTTCCAGCTACCCATCCCACTGAGTTGCGACAACAAAGCAGCGAAGCATATCACAACAAATCCTGTTTTTCACAAACAGACAAAGCACCTTGAGATCGACTGCCATGTCGCAAGGAATCAGGTATAGAAAGGTTTTGTTTGACTTAAACATGTCTCCTCTCGAGAGCAACTAGCAGATCTGTTGACAAAGCCTCTCGGCTCATCTGCACACCACCGCTTTCTGTTCCGAATGAAACACTTATAAGATGAAACCGTAGATGGTGAAATAGGAGAAGAGGCGCTACAGAGAACGAAAGAGAAAAAGTTGTTTTCCGAAACCATAGATGGATAACAGAGAAGAAGCAGCCTTCATAACCATAAATGGAGAAAGAAAGATGTTGCTTTCGACGTTACAAAGAAGGAGACAAGAGCAAAGGTAGTGGGCCCAGACTTACTGCTCGAGATAAAGTCTTTGAAGACCAAGACAAAACCACTTTCAACTAAAGAAGTTTAAAGCACGACACCGGTTAAAGAAGTTCAAGAGTTGAAAGAACGACTTTGTCTTGAGGAGGCAGTGTTAAAAATAAAGATAAATCAAACAAGAGACGTGTATGGCAGGGATGAGAGAGCTGGAATGAAGCCAGTTGTAATCTTCTAGGAGCTTCTTTGCTTTTACTTTATTACTGTTCTTGCTTTTGTATAAGTAGAGAAACAATGAACGATTTAAGACACAAGGAAAAACAGATATTTTCCTCATACAATCTTCTCATAATTAGCATTTAATTAAACTCTCGATTACCATTAATTATCAAGTTGGTATTAATTATTTGGTTGTATATTGACAATTATAGCATCCTAATTCAGTGACTAGCATGATATGTCGAATTTGGTTTCATGTAAACCCTAAATCAAAACCCTAAAATATGTCATAAAACTAAAATAAAATGGTTTTCGAATATGAAATTTCATAAAAGAGTTACATACCTATAAATGATCTTTTTCACATCAAAATGAGAAATTTCCTTAAATGATTCACTAACATTCGTCTTCATTCTTCTACGGGAAGAACATATCGTGTATGAGAGAAAGGTTTAATCTTAGAAAGAAGAGATCATGTGTAGGAATATTAGCTAAAGCAATAGCATTTAAGTAGAATTTTGGTTTTGTCCTCTCTTGATTAGAATTGTGTAACACCCCATACCTAATAATGAAATTGACATACCAAGTGTTACCATGTTTTTAAATACCTAATGCTTCAAACTACAACAATTTTTATTTAAAACCTCATTAATCTATCAATTACTATTCACTTAATAAAAATTTAGACAGAGTTTCCTGTATGTTTACTTAAAACCTCGTATAAGAAACTTCAATACACTTCTCATGCATGTTACTCGACTATCCATCTCTATGTCAAACTCCTTGACTAAATAATTTATCCATCCTCCAGTACATTTCAACACATTAAACCAAATTTCATACATAACTTTCATTTATTGATATATAATTCACAATAAAATCCTGTAAGATCCTTCACTTCTTTATATGTACATACCATAACCAAAAACAAAATAAAAATTTGTAGTACATCCACATCCAATTCTTTCGAGATCCTCTATGTGACTCTTGTCTTGTAGTAGATCCACCACAGCTTTCTTCTAATTCTCTTCAAAACCTACACGTGAAAAAAAAAATCCACACATTAAGCTATAGGCTTAATGGTATTCAAGCAATTTCAATTCTCATTCAATTCAATTCAATCAACCATAACATGCATAATATATAATATTTTTCAAATATAAATATCTTCATTTATTTCTAAGCATAAATAGGCATTTAAAATCAAATTATGAAATACAAGCATGTATCTATTTAAATAATTGATATCTAATCACAGAATGATGAATAAATTGTACAATTTACTTACTACTTTCATTTGAAGTTTGGTCAACTCTTGGTCAAACCTTTAAAACGAACTCGTTTGGAGCTCTAATTTGATTATCGGGTTGTCTTTAAACAAAATTATCTAATGCCAAATAAAATAAAATGTAGTTTGGATCCCGAGTGTCACTATTTACCTCAGGATATACTATTTACGACTCAAAAAGTACTATTCATGAAATCGAAATTTTTGGGACATTACAAATTGTCTTCAACACTTACTACATCCTCAACTTCAGTTTTAGTTTCATTATCTCCTAAGTCAATTGATTCCACCCAACACTAAACTTAGGTAATATATTTGATGTCTCACGAATTTTCTTTATCAAATATGTCTTCAACGTCTTCTTCTTTAGAATAGTCAAAGTAGTTAATTTTTTTGATAGATCACCTTCTGCATCTTATGTTGAATTTTTAGAAGATAAAGATGTTGGCTGATCATTGCCACCACACTTTGTTTGCTCCTCTTCTTCAGTTCGGTGACTTGGAACAGGCTTAGTTTATTTATTTAACTCATTTTTCTATGTTTTGTCATCATGATTAGAATTATGACCGAGTTGACTTAGCTTAACTTGTTGAATTTGCTTCAATTGATTTCGTATCTCAATTGATATTAATCATCAAGACTTGGTTATGCTCAAAGATAGTTCATAAGTAATCAATGGACATTTCTTCTAGTCAACATAAATTTATATCATCTTCTCGTTACCTTTTGCAATAAAATTGATCATTGCAATTATATGTTGATCATTCTCTAAAAACTTAAACCCACCCTCAAAAGACTCATTTTAAAACTTATATGAAATATTCCATACTTATCCATGCCTTTCTTTTTTCTTTTAACATGAGAATCAATGAACGGATTTTGTCTACCGTAACCCTAAAATAATCCATATTATCTCTTTCATTCCTTATTTGTAGGCCAAACTTGAACACTCCACCATAATAATATTTAAACTTGATTGTTCGGTTTGTTAACAATGCACAAGCAATATCACTAATAAACTACATATAGAACATTAATAAACATTTGAAGTTTTTAAAAATGGTATAGTTAATCCTTTCATTTGAAGTTTTTAGAAATGAAAAGTAACTGTACATTGTAAAAAAATGTTTTAGAAGATGTGAATTATCTATCCACCATCTATACATTAAGTGGATTTGGGTTGATATAGTTTCTGAAGGACTTAGGCTTAGTTTGGAGAGCGGTGACGGTTAATAACCTGCTGAAATGATAAGTACTGATTGAAAATAAATACTTATGTGTTTGAGATTGTTATTTTTGTAACTGCTAAAACGTGAAAATATGTGTTTGATAAGTGCGGTTGCGGTTGCTGAAAAGAAATAAAATAACTAAAAAGCTCATTGATTTAATTAATAGAATTGTTGTATAAATAATTAAAAATATTATTAGTCATATAAATTTAAAATTATAAATAATAGAATATTAAATTAAAAGAAGAAAATATAAATAAAATAAATTTAGTAAATAAAATATTTCATAAAAATATATTATTAGT
>JANIIA010000190.1:9287624-9311622 GCA_027478495.1 Erythroxylum alaternifolium
ACGTTTTTAAAAAAACAAAATTATTATACCGACTTTTGTTTAATGAAGTGATGTGACACGCCACCCTCGCGAGGCACGAATTCGGGTATCACTGTCGATATCGGGTTCGAGTCTGGCGGGAGTGGGGTGTTACATTGTACATGAGAGATTATTGAGAAGTTAGAAAGTGGATTTTATGCTCATGCATAATATAGCATACACACCACATGTGAATATTAATGTTTGTACACATTAAAATGATTATACACGCATTCATTGACATTTTCCAGGTATAATTCGTTTATAAATGTGATTTTTATATGAATTATGGTTTGTATGTCTTGAAAAATGGATTTAGTGAGCATAAGTATTGATTTAGAAATTTTGATGAAATTTAGAGAATTTCGAATATTTTTGGGACTAGGAAAAATGCCAAGTGGTAGGACAATTGACAAATAGTAGTAGAAATAAGTGATGGATGTTGATGGAAATAATTGGCAAATGACATTAGGATTTGTTGATAACCTATATTGAAATTTAGAGATAATTGGAGTAGAAATTAGAGTTAAATGGACGAGTTTAATAAGAGAACTAAGTGTAAACTAATAGAGATTGGACGTGTGGCAAGTGACAAGTGTCACTTGCTAAACCATGCCTTAATTCATGATGTACTCTTAACTAAAAGACCATCTTACTTTTATTTATCTTTCACTGCATTATTTTCTCTCATCTCTTGTTAATCTCTTTTCTCATCTTCCTTAATCTTCTTCATCCACAATCCTTACTTCTCATCCCCTCAACATTGAAGCTTGCTCTAACCTTCACTTACTACTCTTATTTTTGGTTACCTTCTTCTTTGCCACTAAAGACCTAACCCTACCACCTTTGGAAAGATGATGATCATAAGGTGTTGAGAAAATAGGGTTAAGAGTGATTTGGAGACATTAAAGCTAGACAAGTAAGTATAAAGTCGTACTCTTCATGTTTTGTTGAATGAAACAAGTCTTGATGATAGTAGAGGTTAAATGTTCATGAAGTGGTGAGGTATATATGTGAAAATCATGAGTGAAGAAATGAGAACCTAAATGTCTTGCTTTTCCATATAAGATGATTTGCCTTTCATAAGTGGTTGTAAAGAATATTTCTAGATATTATGATCATTAAAATGGTGTAAAAATAAGTACAGAAATTTTGACTTGTAATTGGATGCTTATGTTCTTTTTTCTTGGTACGTTACATATATCTCTTTGATTGTTTTAGAGATGAACCAACATGAGTTTAGAGCTAATAAGAAGGAGTACTATGGTGTCTTGAAATAAGATGAATTAAGGTGATAGTTAGGAATGAAATGAAGGTGAAAAATGAAGTAGAACGCGTGTGGAAAATTGATGATGAAAGTATGTAGGAATATGTTCTATTTTTTGTGTTTATGATTAATCATGGATTTTGATTTGTGTGTGGATGATACTGAACTAAAACGGAGTTATGAATGAAGGGGAAATGGTGATGATTAAGCTAGAAATGTTAGACTAAGCATATGAGGTGTTGTATGTAACTTGGAAGAGTTAAAAGAGCGGGAAAATTGGAGAAAATAGTTAGGATTTTTCAAATGGAAGCATCCCACGATCGTGGGAATGCTTAACAAAGGCAGAAACTCTCTTCCAACAAATCCCAAGATTGCGGGAAGTTGTCCACGATTGTGGGAATTGGTTAAACATTAAACATACTTCTTTTATATGTAGGTTGAAGTAGCAATTAGTTAGGTACTTTCATGTGATGCTTTTAGGCTTCAATGAAGCTTGAATTGAGCCTAGAATGATGCTTGAATAAATGATAAAATGAGTGTTATGTTTAAGGTGATAATTGAGGATAGAATTTAAGGAAAATTTGTTATATATTAGGTGTTTAAATCTGGAAAATTGGTGATGCTATAAGAATGAAAGGAGTCCAATGATGGCTAAAGTGATTTATGAAAATGAATGTTATGTATTAGTAAATATGAATGATAAATTAAGTATTTTTGTGACTTTAGAAATGCAAGAATAACCTCAATAAATGATTGAATGATGAATTTAGAATAATCTCAAATAATTGAGGTGCTAACCTAAGTTTAATTTAGACATATGTGAGTTATGAAATGTGAATGATCTTGAAATGTGAAATTAAGGAAATATACCTAGGATTGTCATTGAGCATGCATTATACATACCACATATACATGTATATATGATTGAGTATTCATGTAAATGTGCAAATTAGTAATGTGTAAATGTGTATGCTTGCATGTTATAGAAGAGTAATTAGCGCGACCACATCCAGACATTGTCGGGACATCGAGTCAATAAGCTATCTAGAGCAAATTGTGAGTAACCTAAGATGGTCTCAATTTTGATTATTAGTTTATTGAACTATGTATTGAATTATTATGGATATGTACGTACTGATTCTGGACATTAAATGTCCGAGGCATTTAATGCATGAAAACTATTGGAATTACTCATTGTATGTGAATTTGACGGAATAAATGTTCTCAACATTCTTGTTGAATGTCGGACTTAGGTCCGAAGAAAAATGTGAATGATAAAGAGAATGTGAATATGATTGATTGAATACAATGATTCAATATATGTGGTGCATTTCATTACATGAATGCATGAAACATAAAGGCAGTTGTGACTAGAGTTGCCAGTGAAAAAGAGCTTAAAGCTCAGAATGTGGTAAGAGCCTCTAGCTCACTATATAAAATGAGCCATGTGTCTGATAGTAGTGTTTTGTATGATGTTTTAGGGTTTTATTTGTTTTGCATTTTGTGTTAAATTAAGTGTTAAGTATGTATGTAGGGCTTAATTAGATTATTTTTTGTGTTTAAGAGTTTTTATGGGTTAGTTTGAATCTTTGAGCTTAATTTGTATATTTTGTAGGTACCTTGATGTATATGCTAATGTTGTAGGGTAAACAAGGAAGAACGGTGAAGATTTGAAGAGTTTCGGGTCAAAACATACGGGCCACGATCGTGCACATTGGCCACGATCGTGACAGAAGAGGGAGAGCCAGAGGCAGCTAGGCCACGATTGTGCACCAGAAGCCACGATCGTGATAGAGAGCGTCAAGTTAGGTCACAATCGTGCACTTCAGGCCACAATCATGATAGAAAGGAAAAAGTGCCAGTCATGATCATGGCAGGCAAGGCCACGATTGTGCCTTGCATTTGGCTGATAAAAAAACTCAATTTTTGGGTGATTTTTAGACCGTTTTGACCCCAAGTTTGACCTGGAGCTGCTACCAAATAAATAGAACAATACTTAGCAGCCACCAGAGAGATTAGAGAGCTGAGAGAGTTGTATAAACGTGAGATTCTGCTAAAAATCTAAGGGAAAACCTCGTTAGAGATCAATCAATTGAGGAAGGCACAGAGACACGCTTAACGTGACGTACTTCCCAGAATAGGTGGTTTCCCGTAGTCACGACTCTCAAATCCATTCCGACAGTATTGTCTAGTCTTTATTTTGATTTCATTGATGTATGGGATTTGAGATTGTTTAGAATTATTTGTCATTGAGTGTTGATTTTTCTGTCTAAACTCACCTTCTAGTTTATTTATTCTTGAGATAAATAAAATTGATTTGATTGTGTTTTATTTCCATTTATTGTGATTCAATTTGATCCTTCATAACTGGGCAATAAACTGAGAGGGTGAGCCGGTAAAAATTATCGATTTAGATTAACGAGAGTTAGGTAAATCGTTAGGTAAAGAATTGAATCAAACTGGTAGAGTCGTGTAACGAGAGATAGATCACAGACTACCGGTAGGTTAATAGATAACGTTAGACCTAATTTAGGTTTTGGACAAATTATGAATTGAGAGTTCGCAATTTCCATAATTTGAATTAGGGTTTATTAATTAGGGTTAAGAATAATAACTCGAGAGAATGTAATTCACCTTAGATCATCTAGGCCCATTAAATCAAAATTTTCATAATTGGGTAGATTTTCTTTAATTTCGAATAGATTCCCCCTTTCTCTCAATTAGTCACTTCTAGGTTGAAATTCGGATTATTTGTGTGAGTTTGCTTTTGTTTGTTCTTTTGGGTGCTTAATTTCTTGTATTTGATTCTCAGTTGATTTAAATTTCTGCATTAGTTGTTAATTTAGGTTTGTGAACTTAGTTGCCATTAGATTTTAGTACTAGTTCTACACGAATGACCCGTGCACTTATAGAATTTACCGAGGTTATAAATAGTAAAATTTAGTGCGTGCATAACCTTGTGACCAGTATCCCCGGCGAATAAGGGATAGTATTATGAAAAATGAAATGATGTGAATTATGTGATTATATGTCTTGATGTGATATGTGTTATGAGTGAACCATCGAGGATGGTTAACTCACTGAGTTTGCAAAACTCACCAAAATTGCAACATTGACTTTTCAGGTTCGAGAGAGACACCATAGCTTCTAAGGCAGCTTAGAAGAGATCTAGTACAAATTTTGGATAGAAGACATGGCTCAAAGGTCGGTCAGCTAAGACTGAAGGATTTAGACTAAATTTTTGTTAATTTCCTCGTGTGAGTAGCATGTTTTGTAGACAGAGCTGTAGACTCTGATAGGTTATCGATATTGTATAAACATAGATGTTATATGTAATGCTACATATGTTTTATGAAATGAAATGAGGAAATTTGTTTTTTGAAGATCATTAGATTTATGTTTTAAATTATGATGCCCCAAGTTAGTGAAAGTGATATAGTTAGCGCACCGCTTCCATTGGGCATATACTCGAATATCTAATGGATGTACAGGCACAAATATCTGATGGGAGTGGGTTACTATAATTTTTGGTATCAGAGCATGGTTGGCATCTATAGGGATATATAGGAATGTTAGGTACGAAATATTGTGATAATTTTGGATAGTAATTGAAGCTATTATTCTATTATAGGTCATCCGCCATAGGTGGTCAAGTTGGAAGGTCAGCTGACATAAACGACCTAGAGTCAGTAGGAGCTAGTAGGGAATATTCTGTATCTCAATCGGAGAGAATGCCTATAAGAATTCCTGAGAAAAGAGAAAGAAGGTACGACAAATTGCAAAAGTAGGGGGCTGTGGACTTCTACGGAAGTACAAAACCTACAGAGGCCGAGGGATGACTAGAGAGAATGGAGAGAATTTTTGATCAGATGGATGCAAGTCGAACGAGAAGTTTGACTATGCAGTTTCCCGACTGTAAGGCCCAGCCTACCAATGGTGGGAAACTGTTCCAGATAGTACCACCAGGCCTTATAACTTAAGGTGGGAAGACTTTTTGAGAGTCTTCAAGGAGAACTACATACCCAAAATCTACCTAGACAGAAAGATGAAGGAATTTTTGGATTTAAAGCAGGGTAGTTTATCGGTGGCTGAGTATGAGATTAGGTTTAATGAGTTAATGGGTTATGCTACTGCCTTGATTCCTACTGAGGAAGACAAGTGCAGGAGATTCAAAGACAGGCTAAACGTGGAGATTCGAACAGGGTTAGCCATTTCTAATCTAGGTAGTTTTTCAAAACTACAGGCCGCCTTGATCCTAATCGAGCAATTGTTGAATGACAGTCAGTCTAAATACAGATCAGAGTCCAAACTGAAGAGGCCCAGTGAATCTCAGGGTGATTATGACAGAAGGTTTAGCAAGTGCCAGAACAGAGCTTTCAGACCACCGGCTAGATCAAGACAGTCGGGGTCCAGACAAAAGGGTAGCTTCATACAGTCTGGTAGTTGAAGAGGTGTAGTATCGAGTCAGTTGCCAAATTGTGAGCAATGTAGGAAGAAGCACGGTGGTGAATATTGGAAATTGTCTATAGCTTGCCTTCGATGCGGTTCATTTAAGCATTAGATCAGAGATTACTCTGTTGTATTTGAAGCACCATCTAGAAAGAGAGGAGGAGGAGTAACAAAAACTACTGTCTAGCAGAGCTGAGCTAGTGGGTCTAGGCAGAGAGGGTGTGGTAAAGGCAGAATGAGCTCTGGGAGTCCTACTATCAAGACTGAGGTACGGAGCAACCAATAGTAGTCTTAAGCCTAAGTGTATGCAATGACGAGACAGGAGGGCTAGGATTCTTCAGATGTCATTATAGGTTTGTTACTTATATTTACTTTTGAGGCTTTTGCATTGTTAGATCCTGGATCTACACATTCCTTTATCGTACCACATATGGCATCTAGGTTGCATTATGATATAGAGATATTGAGATATGGATTAGAGGTGAGTAAACCAATAGTTATTACCACATTAATAAGGGAAGTCTAGAAGAGGTGTTTGATTCAAATTGAACAGGCTAAATTAGAGGCAGACTTAATTGTGTTACAGTTAAGGGAAATAAATGTTATCTTAGTCATGGATTGGCTCACTGCTCATAGGACCATTATTAACTACCACACAAAGGAGGTAATATTAGAATCTCCTAATCAGTTGAGAGCAGTTTTTAGAGGTATTAGTCCGGTAGTGCTAACTAGATTGATCTCATTCGTGAGTGCTTTGAAGTTGATGCAAGGGGGATGTGAGGCTTATTTGGCCCACGTCATTGATACTCGAATTGATCAAAATGTGCAGGACATTCCTGTAGTTAGGGAATTCCTGGATGTGTTTCCCGCTGATCTATTTGCCTTACCTCCAGATAGGGAAACAAAGTTCACGATCGATCTGGTTCCAGGTGCTACTCTTATATCTATTCCTCCATATAGGATGGCACCTGTGGAGCTGAAGAATTTAAAGGCTTAGTTGCAAGAGTTGTTAGAAAAGGGTTTCATTAGACCCAGTGTATCACCTTGGGGAGCTCCAGTTTTATTTATGAAAAAAAAGGATGGAATGTTAAGACTATGCATCGATTATAGGCAACTGAATCAAGTAACAGTGTAGAATAAGTACCTGTTGTCTAGAATCGATGATTTGCTTGATCAGTTGTAGGGAGCTCAGGTGTTCACTAAGTTGGACTTGAGGTATGGGTACTATCAGTTGAAGATAGCAGAGGCTGATGTACCGAAGAGTGCATTCAGAAGCAGGTATAGGCATTTTGAGTTTTTAGTAATGCCATTTGGGTTAACTAATACCCCAGCTGTATTTATGGCATTGACAAATAAGGTATTTCATCCCTACCTGGATTGTTTTGTAATTGTGTTTATTGATGACATCTTAGTGTACTCAAAAGAGCAGAGAAGAGCATGCGAAGCATTTGAAAATAATCCTACAGATTATGAGGGAGAAACAGCTATATGCTAAATTCAGTAAATGTGAGTTTTGGATGAATCAAGTAGTGTTTCTGGGTCATATAATAACTGGACAAGGCATACAAGTAGATCCAAAGAAGATAGAAGCAGTGATGAAGTGGGAAATCCCGAAGAATGTGTTTGAAATCCAGAGTTTCCTAGGATTAGCTAGATATTATTAGAGGTATGTCAAGGAGTTCTTATTGATCTTAGCCCCTCTGACTAAACTTCTGATGAAGAATGTGGTTTTCAGATAGAATGACGAATGTCATAGAAGCTTTGAGGACTTGAAACATCGATTAAATATAGCACCGGTGTTGACTATTCCTTCAGGAACTGGAGGATATGTAGTATACAGTGATGCTTCACATTAAGGATTGGGATATGTGTTGATGCAGTATGGCAAGGTGATAGCCTATGCATCGAGACAATTAAGGTCTCACGAGATTAACTATCCGTTACATGATTTAGAACTTACTGCAGTGATTTTTGCTTTAAAGATATAGAGACATTATTTGTATGGAGAGACTTTTTAGATATATATTGAGCATAAGAGCTTGAGGTATCTGTTGAGTCAAAAGGGGTTGAATATAACACAGAGGAGATAGATAAAACTATTAAAAGATTATAACTGCATGATTGAGTATCACCTGAGAAAAGCTAATGCGGTGGCAGATGTATTGAGTAGAAAGTTGAATAGTAGTGTATCTTAGATTCAGTTATCGAGGTTACCGAGCTTAATTCAATTAAAAGCTTTGAATATGGAATTGACTAGAGCAGAATGAGATATAGATAGCCACACTAAGACTGAGGTCAATGTTGCAGGATAGAATCAGAAAGGTTTAGAGAAAAGATCCCAAAATGGTGAAGCTTATAGAGAAGTTGAAAATAAATCCATATTCTGAGTTTGAGTTAAGAAATGAGACACTGTGGTTAAAGCAGAGGTTATGCGTGCTTCACACTGATAATTTAAGAAAGGAGATTCTAGAGGAGGCACATGTAGTAACTTATGCTATGCATCCTGGTACCACCAAGATGTATAACACACTAAAACAGCATTTTTGGTGGCTAGGTATGAAGAAGCAAGTAACTGACTATATAGCTAAGTACTTAACATGCCAACAGATTAAAGCTGAGCATCAAGATCCGATTGGGAAGCTTCATTTGTTACCTATTCTGGAGTGAAAATAGGAATAGATTTTATAATGAGATTGCCAAATACTCTGAGGCAAAACAACGCTATATAGGTTATGGTGGACCGATTGACTAAGTCTGCCCATTTCTTACCAATGAGAGAGTATAACTCACTAGACCAGTTGGCTCGAAGATATGTAAATGAGGTAGTTAGACTATATGGGGTTCCAATGTCCATTGTATCGAACAAGGATTCCAGATTAACTTCTAGATTCTAGAAGAGCTTACAGTCATCTATGATTACGAAGTTAAACTTTAGTACTGCATTTAATCCTTAAACAGATAGAAAGAGTGAGAGGACAATTACGATTGTTGAGGATATACTCAAAGCGTGTGTATTGGAGTTTCAAGAAGCATGAGATCAATATATAGCCTTAACCAATATCACAATAGTATCGGAATGGCATCGTATGAGGCATTGTATGACAGAAAATGTCGATCACCTCTGTATTAGGATAAAGAGGGTTTGAGAATACTAGAAGGCCTAAAACTGATACAAGACACTATGGATAAGGTGAAACTGATCTGAAGTAGAATTAAAGCAACTCAAGACAGACAGAAGAGCTATGTGGACTAGTATTGAATAGATATGGAATATAGTATAGGAGATAAACTGTTTCTGAGAGTATCGCCTTAGCGAGGACTGTTGAGATTTGGTAAGAAGGGTAAGTTAAGCCCTAGGTACATTGATCCTTATGAGATCATTGAGATGATTGGGCCATTGGCATATAATTTACCGAATGAGATGTCTCAGATACACAACATGTTCCATGTGAGTATACTCAGGAGGTATCAGTCTGATTCGATGCATGTGTTACCGACTCAAAAGATTGAAGTTGCTAGTAACTTAAGTTATATAGAGGAGCCAATCAAGATAGTGGGATATCAGACGAGACAGTTGAGAAATCGAGTAATTCCATTGGTGAAAGTCCTGTGGAAGAATTACTAGAGTGAGGAAGCGACTTAGAAAATGGAGGAGCACATGAGAAAACGATATCCCCACCTATTCAACAAATCAGGTAAGAATATTGAGGATGAAATTTCTTAAGGAAGGGAGAATTATAATATCCCGTTACCCCATGATAAGGTTTAGAACCTTAGAATATTGTACATAAGAGATGATTGAGAAGTTAGAAAGTGCATTTCATGCTCATGCATAATATAACATATACACACATGTGAATATTAATGTTTGTACACATTAAAATGATTGTACATGCATTCATTGCCATTTTTCATGTATAATGGATTTATAAATGTGATTTTTGATATGTTTTGTAGTTTATATGTCTTGAAAAATGGATTTGGTGAGCATAAGTATTGATTTAGAAATTTTGATGAAATTTAGAGAATTTCTAAAAGTTCGAATATTTTTAGGACTAGGAAAAATGCCAAGTGGCAGGATAATTGACAACTAGTAGTAGAAATAAGTGATGGATGTTGATGAAAATAATTGGAAAATGACATTAGGATTTGTTGATAACCTATATTGAAATTTAGAGACAATTGGAGTAGAAATTAAAGTTAAATGGACTAGTTTAATAAGAGAACCAAATGTAAACCAATAGAGATTGGACGTGTGGCAAATGACAAGTGTCACTTTCCAAACCATGCCTTAATTCATAATGTACTCTTAACTAAAAGACCATCTTACTTTTATTTGTCTTTCACTGCATTATTTGCTCTCATCTCTTGTTAATCTCTTTTCTCATCTTCCTTAAACTTCTACATCCATGAACCTTACTTCTCACCCCCATCAACGTTGAAGCTTGCTTTAACCTTCACTCGCTACTCTTATTTTTGGTTGTCTTCTTTTTTGCCACTAAAGACCTAACCTTACCACCTTTGGAAAGATGATGATTGTAAGGTATTGAGAAAATAGGGTTAAGAGTGATTTGAAGACATTGAAGCTAGACAAGTAAAGATAAAGCCTTACTCTTCATGTTTTGTTGAATGAAACAAGTTTTGATGATAGTAGAGGTTAAATGTTCATGAAGTGGTGAGGTATATGTGTGAAAATCGTGAGTGATGAAATGAGAACCTAAATGTCTTGCTTTTGCATATAAGATGATTAGCCTTTCATAAGTGGTTATAGAGAAGATTTCGAGATAATAAGATCATTAAAAATGGTGTAGAAAGAAGTAAAGAAATTCTGACTTGTAATTGGATGTTTATGTTCTGTTTTCTTGGTATGTTGCATGTATCTCTTTGATTATTTTAGAGATGAACTGACATGAGTTTAGAGCTAATGAGAAGGAGTTCTATGGTGTCTTGAAATGAGATGAATTAAGGTGATAGCTAGGAATGAAATGATGGTGAAAAATGAAGTAGAACATGTGCAGAAAATTAATGATGAAAGTTTGTAGGAATATGTTCTGTTTTTCGTGTTTATGATCAATCATGGATTTTGATTCATGTGTGGATGAAACTGAACTGAAATGGAGTTATGAATGAAGGGGAAATGGTGATGAATTAAGCTAGAAATATTAGACAAGCATATAAGGTGTTGGATGTAACTTGGAAGAGTTGAAAGAGCTGGAAATTTAAAGAAAATAGATGGAATTCTTCTTATGGAAGCATCCCATGATTGTGGGAATGCTTAATGAAGGTATAAACTCTCTGCCAACAAATCCCACAATCGTAGGAAGTTTTCCACAATCGTTGGAATTAGTTAAACATTAAACATACTTCTTTTATGTGTAGGTTGAAGTAGCAATTGGTTGGTTACTTTCATGTGATGCTTTTAGGATTAAATGAAGCTTGAATTGAGTGTAGAATGATGCTTGAATAAGTGATAAAATGAGTGTTATGTTTAAGGTGATAATTGAGGATAGAATTTAAGGATAAATTGTTATACATTAGGTGTTCAAATCTGGAAAATTGGTGATGCTAAGAATGAAAGGAGTCCACTGATGGCTAAAGTGATTTAAGAAGATAAATATTGTGTATTAGTAAATATGAATGATGAATTGAGTATTTTTGTGATCTTAGAAATGCAAGAATAGCCTCAGTAAATGATTGAATGATGAATTTAGAATAATCTTGAATAATTGAGGTGCTAACATATGTTTAATTTAGACATATGTGAGTTATGAAATGTGAATGGTCTTGAAATGTGAAATTAAGGACATATACTCGGGATTGTCATTGAGCGTGCATTATAATTACCACATATACGTGTATATATGATTGAGTATTCATGTAAGTGTGTAAACTAATAATGTGTAAATGTGTATTCTTGCATGTTATAGAAGAGTAATTAGAGCGACCACATCCAGACATTGCCAGGACATCGAGGCAATAAGCTATCTGAAGCAAATTGTGAGTAACTTAAGATGGTCTCACTTTGATTATTTGTTTGATAAACTATGTATAGAATTATTATGGATGTGTATGTGCTGATTCGAGACATTGAATGTCCAAGGCGTTTAATACATGAAACTTATTAGAAGTGCTCATTGTATGTGAATTTAATGGAATAAATGTTCTCAACATTCTTGTTGAATGCCGGACTTAGGTCCAAAGAAAAATGTGAATGAGAAAGGGAATGTTAATGTGATTGATTGAATACAATGATTCAATACGTGTGGTGCATTTCATTACATGAATGCACGAAACATAAAGACAGTTGTGATCGGAGTCGCCAATTAAAAAGAGCTTAAAGCTTAGAATATGGTAAGAGCCTTTGGCTCACTATGTAAAATGAGCTCTGTATCGCCTACAGATAAGGGACAATATTAATGAGCTCGGTATCCACAACGGATACGGGACAATGAAAAAGGAACTCTGTCACAACAATATAATCAATGAATGTGAGTCTCATGAACATTCATGTTTGAATGATTGCAATGCAATGTTAAATTGAGTTGAATGAAAAATGTGAAAACTTATGTACAAAGTGTTTTGTGATGATACATGAAAAGTGAAATGATGTGAATTATGTGATTGCATATGTTAATGTGATATGTGTTATGGGTGAACCACCGAGGATGAGTTATGGTTATTCGCAAAACTCATCGAGTTTACAAAACTCACCAAAATTGCAACATTGACTTTTCAGATTCGAGAGAGACATCATAGCTTCCAAGGCAGCTTAGAAGAGATATAGTACAACTTTTGGATAGAAGAGATGGCTCAAAGGTCGGTCAGCTGGGACTGAAGGATTTAGACTAAATTTTTGTTAATTTCCTCATATATGTAGCATGTTTTGCAGACAGAGCTGTAGACTCTGATAGGTTGTCGATATTGTATAAACGTGGATGATGTATGTAATGCTACATTTTATCTTCTGTTTTATGAAATGAAATGAGGAAATTTATGTTTTAAAGATCATTAGATTTATGTTTTAAATTATGATGCCCTGTATTAGTGAAAATGATTTAGTTAACACGCCGCTTTCGTCAGGCATGTACTCGAATGTTTGATGAACATACGAGCACAAATGTCTAATGGGAGTGGGGTGCTACATTTTGGTTGTCTCATCCTTAAATTTTAATCTTAAGCCTATTTCTTAAATAATAACCACATCCTTAACTTATATCGTAATTTTTTAACGTAATTTCTATGTGTTTAAGGACATCCAAACAAAGTAGATGATTAATTATAGTGTTAGGCAGGCAAGTTGTACTAGTTGGACATATTTTGAAAGAATTTTGAAGAGTTATGCTAGGTTTTCACAATGGATAGCTATAAGGGGAGAAAATTTGGCTATAATAATGACATCTTAATTATGCTTCCATTGGTTTTTTAAAAAGATTATTTCCTATTTTATTTGGAAACATTGTTGTTTCTACCTTTTAATATGAGATTTAGGAACTTGTAAAAAGTCACTAAACTTCATTTCTATAAAGTTTAAATAAAAGTCCTCATCCTTTTATGGTATATATTCATATGTTTGGGGACCATCCAAAAATCTAACTTTGGTTGTACCACGACGATTTGTGACTTGTATTAATGATAGTACCAAACTTGGTTAAGCTTAATGAAGTTTAGAAATGAAGTGAATTTACTATTTAAAATCCATTCCAAGCTCTTAGTGATGTTGCAGTTACTCCATTTATTCTTAATTTATCTACTCATGTTTTTGGTTTTGTCGTATTTGTACATCATCATAAGTATCAGTGAAGCAAATTGGATCCTCGAGCTCTAAAATTTGTTTTCTTAGGTTATGATGTTCATCAGAAGGTTTTCATATGTTATCATCCTCTAACTTAAATAATGTTCATAACATTCGATGTACTTTTCATGAAAACTCAATGTTCTTTTCCTTTGAGTTTAAATTTCAAGAAAAGTACTAAATAGAGATTCAGATTCTAGATTATCAAATCGTTGATAAGATTTTTAAGGAAAGAAACGATAACAAAAATTAAAAAATGTGTGATGATCAATCATCTAAGTCCCTCAATGACATCAGTCATCTAATTGAAGACTCTAAGTCCCTCAGTGACAACTCTTAACCACTTACTAATATACAACATCAGTCGTCTATTGAAGATGTTCCTAATATATTACCTAAGCCTTCAAGAAAAGAACCATTAGAATGTCTCACAAAATATATTCCTAAACTCGTATATGATCTATAAATTTATAGTAAAATTAAATATCCTATGAGTCATTTTGTTTCTAACCACAATTTGTATAGTTATTCCTAACAATGTGTAGGAAGCCTTAATTAATCCAAGGTGGAAAGCTACTAATAAGGAGATGAACTCCTTGAAAAAGAATGAAGCTTAAGACCTTGTTGATTGCCCACAAGGGAAAAAGCCTACTGGATGTCAGTGGATTTACATTGTGAAGTAACAAAGGATTGAGTATACAAAGACATTTTTACCTCTAGCTAAAATCAACACTGTTTAAATATTGTTTTCTTTGGCAACAAACTTATATTAGCCTTTACTATAATTTGTTATAAAAAAATGCCTTTTGCATAGAGAATTATCTGAAGAAGTTCATGTGGAGCTCCTCTAGGATGTATGGCTCTAATAAAAATATAGTCAAAAGATATGCAATTTAAAGAAATCATTATATAGTTTAAAATAGTCTTTGAGAGTATGGTTTAGAAGATTCACAAAGTTCATGATAACATTTGGATACTATCAAAGCAATTTAGACCTTACCTTTTTTGGGAAAAATAAATGGGGTAAGATCACTACACTCATTTTATATGTGGATAACACATATGGTAGTTACAAGGAATAATTCAAAAAAAAGGGAAAACTTATAAGATTATTTATCTAAAGAGTTTAATATGGAAGATCTTAGTTCCTTGAAATGTTTTTTAGGGTTTAAATGTTAAGATTTAAGAAAGGAATATTCTTGTCTTAAAGGAGATATATACTGGACTTGTTGAAAGAGATTGATACATTGGCAAATCAACCAGCTGATACACCCGTAGAGGAAGGCTTGAAGTTATGTATTGAGTCAAACCAAATACTAGTTGACAAACGAAGATACCAAAGGCTAGTAGGGAGGCTAATGCATTTAGCATATAGTGGGTCACATCTTACTTATGCATTGAGTATTGTTATATTATTTATGCATTATCTAGTAGTATGGCATATGAACACAATCATATGTATTTTGAAGTATTTGAATTATGCTCCTAGAAGAGGAATATTGTTACCAAAAATATAGCTTGTGAGAACATTAGATGGATACACTAAGATAAACAATTAACTTCAGGTTTCTTCACATTTTTAGGTGATAATCTTGATAAATGGAAAAGCAAGAAACATAATATTGTTTCTCACTCTAATGCAAAAGTTGAATTTAGTGATATGACATTAGGACTTTGTCCAACCTTAAGGTTGACATCATTTTTTGCAAGATTTAAGTTATTCATCAAGGCAACCAATTTGGATGTATTGTGAGAATAAAGTTGCATATGACATCACCCATAGTCCAATTCAATATGATCAAACGTAATACATTAAATTGGACATATTCTTTATTAAGGAGAAATTAGGTACGAAGATTGCAGAATTGCCTAAAATTTAACAAAAGTATCAATTAGTTAGTATTCTTGCTAAGGTAGTCTCAACGAGTCTTTTCAAAAATTCTTAACTAGGTATACGTGATGTCTATGTACCAACTTAAGGGATAATGTTGAAGATTATTATCTTCTTATTTTTTGTACAATTTTGATTTTTATTTAGGGATTATTTAACTGTCATATATTCTAGTTTCCTTAATTAGAGCTAATTAGACTTTTAAATTCTAACTCATGTATCTATATATAGATAGTACATTCTATATATATAACTTACTACTATTTTCTATCTAATTAGTAAGAAATTCAAACATAATTTGAATTTATGCTCTTGGCTTTTGCTTTCAATTTAATTTCCACTCTTCATCCCACTAAAATAGAAATTATTATAGTTGACTAATGTTCACCCTTTTATTTCTTTGATAGACTCTTAACTCTTTTATTAAGTAAATTATGGACATGACAAACATATCTCTTAGAATTAAAACCTACACCATCGTCAGACATATAATTAAGTATAATTAGAATGCAGGAGAGTGATTTTTCCTGTCATTAGTTTCAATGCATTTTTTGTGAATTATGATCAACAAATAAATTTCTTTTTCAAGTTAACAAATAAAACTCCTCAGGCGTACCTAATATTCCTTGAGGACCATCCAGAGAGATTGGCAGCTTCAGTTAACGCTTCTCTCCATTTCCTGATCTTGTTCTTATCTTCCATGTATCGTTCTTCATGTTTGTTGAACGCATCCTTGTAGGTCTCCGTCTGATGGCGCACATTTGATGATTCAATCTCGTAGAACACTGGTACAACAATCTGTTGCTTCTCTTTCTTACACTTCATGATCTTTACAAGCTCGTCCAAGCACCACCGGGAACCCGCATAGTTTTGGGAGAATATGATGACAGAGACTTTGGATTCTTCTATGGCTTTCTGGAGTGAGCAGGAAATCTCCTCTCCTCTCTCCAAGCGCTTATCATCCACGAATGTTTCAACTTTGGCATAACATAGAGCAGAGAAGAGGTGACTGGTAAATCCATTACGAGTATCCTCACCTCTGAAGCTGAGGAACACGTCTTGCTTTCGTTGAATATAATTGGCCATGCCTGCGTAGGGCTCTAGCTTTAGCAGAGAGTTTCTAATAAATGTCGATTATTACAAATTATTCATTTAACCTGTAAACGTATATAAGGAGGAATGGAGATCCTAAGTCTACTTCAGTATAGTTTTATTCCTTCGGACATAATACCTCCTCTTGTCAGAGTCAAAGTCAAAACTGCATGAAGCTTCCATGCATCTTCCTCAGTCTAAGCACATTCGATAACTTCCATGTGCATAGTGAGTAGTGACGCAGCCTCTTACGATACAATATTTAGAAGGCTTTCCCAAGTCTTTCTTAGACGAGGTCGGAGACTTGTCAAATATGAAACACCCAACAAATACCGGTGTGCATTGATCCATTGATCATAAAAATATGCTGACTTTTCAAAAAAATTTAAATTGTAAAAATTAAGAATAAAAACTACAAAATGATATGTTTCTTTTTGTCTTTATCTGACCGATAAACCAAACCAAATAATTAAGCTTTGATTTATCTTTAATAATTAGGGAATTGTATTAATAGAACAAAAAAATTATGGAGCTATATCCAGGCTAACTTTTCTTTTTTTGGGTCTGAGGCTAACTTGTTCTTTGGTTGATGGGCTAGGAATACTATTCTACGACTTATTGGAATGCTTATCGGCCTTAGATAAATTTGTCCTATTTTCAAAATATAATTTCATTTTTGTTGCAGATTTTTACACCTTTATTTCGTTGTCATCACTTATAGTTTTAAAATGATATTTTATGTTATTTTCTTGAACATATATGTCAAACCAATCAAATAATAGAATATGTACTCTATGTTTATTAACAAATTCATAGTATTTTTCTTGAATTTACATGCTTTGTTCATAAAGGCAACAATGAGCTAGGTTGGCACCCACAGGCTGACCAGCCTGTGGCCCAGTTCGTGGCTAGATGAGCCGATAGTTGCCAGCTCGTGGCCTAGTAGGTCATGGATGGGGCGGACCAACCTGATTTTTTTTAATTATAAAAGGTCAAGCAATCTCAACCCATTGCCTAATCAAAGTCAACAGATCATAGAAGCATTTACTCGGGTAGTGCTCTTGGCTCAGTGAATATCGCTTTTTATATATATATTTCTATTTTGGATGTTAAGCCAGGCCACATTTGACATCCCGATTTGTTCAAAGCCTAAATCCGTATAATTTCTTTGTTTGCCTAAAGTCATAAAAAATTTTTGTATCAAAAGTCATTCTTTCTTCTCCATCAAAGCCTAAAACTCTTGTATTAATACTTCACCGTATTTGAAAAGCAAAAGGACTTATTAATTTTAAAGTCTTATTATTATTTTCAATTATTTTCTTTATAATTTTATGCTTAGCTTATAGTGGACTAGTTCTGTTATTAATTTTTATTTTAATATTTGTTATCTTGAATATTATAATTACTTGTGGTGGTCGACTCTATCATACATTAAGGTATAATATTTTATATATTCTTTAATTTTTATTAAATTGATTTGTTATTGCTTTATTTCTTTTATTATTTTTAATGCTTTATTCATGTCATTATACTATTTGAATTTGATATGTTATATTTAAGATTTATCAAGAAAATAGTAAAAATTCTAGAAAATTAATTAATTATTTAAAACAAGAACACAAGGAATTAATATAACTATTAATGTATAATCAACCTGAAATAATGAAAATACAAACGTTAGATAGGATTGATTTGCTTGAAAATAATAATAATGAAAATTAAATGGTAATTGAAATTCTATAACACAAACTTAGAGATATTAAGTAGAACTTGAGAACTTAATAATAGTAAAGCTTATTTGAACGTTAATATAATTTTCTAATATTGAAGATAATTCAAAGTTTTTGTTTTATTTCTCCGCCTATTTCTGCTTCTGCTTCCCCTGTTGGTATCAAAATTCCTTAATGCCAGAATAAATGAAATCATTATTTTTTATTCTTCTAAATCACGAACATCTCAAATCGATCTTCCAACGTAGAGAGGTCTATATTTAATCTTCTAATTTTTTAATAAATACTTATTTAACTTGTTAATATCAATAAAGCATCATTAAAGGAAAACAGAGGCATAATAAACCAAATTCATAAAAAATTAAAGTAAATGTAGAATCTTAAAGCCAATTTTACAAATTTTGACATCTAATATAACAAATATTAAACCAAATATAAGAGCTTGTGGGCAGTAGCGCCAATCCACTACAAGATGAGCATAAAACTGAAAGGAAATGATTTCAAATAATAGTAAGGCTTTAAAATAAATAATTAACTTTGTTTTTCAAATACGATGAAGCATTAAGACAAAAACCTTTAGGAATTAAGGGGAAAAGAAAAAGGAAGGATTTGATATAAAGCTCTACAAGAGAAGCTTTGGCTTTAGATTTTGATACAAGGCTTTAATATGAGTTTAGGCAAATAAGGAAATTACAAGGTTTTAGGACAAGTATTTAGAATTCCATCTATGATAAACATCCCAAGTAAAGTGATACTTATGCACTCAACATTTAATATTTCATCTTCTAGTCTTCAGGTAGTGTATTATAATAAAAATATTCCATAACTTATTTACAAAAATAATGAACAACGATCTCCCCCAATTCTTTGATAAGGAATTGTGATATTATTTAAACAAAGTGAGTTATTTTTTTTAATAGAACTAAAGGATGAAGAGATCAATTTGATATGATGCCCCATTTAAGTTAACGTAAAGTCTGCAATTACAAGATTCACCAACTGTAACCACATGTAAGTTTGTAAATTTGAACAGCCATAATGGATATTTTCATCAATATGTGATAAAATTATTAAAGAAAAGGGACATAAAAATGTCTATAAAAGGAGGCAAATGTAATAAAGAAAGACAAGCATTCTTACAAGCTTTCTTTGAAGCTTTAAGCTTCTTCCTCTTCTAAGGAACTCCGGCCTCTCTCCTCTTATTTACCCAGAGCCTAGATCCTTCTAATTTCCTAATTTTCCTAAAGCCATAATAAAGCCTTGTATCAAAACCTAAAGCTAAAGCTTCTCTTATGAATTTTGTGTCAAACCCTTCCTCTTTTCTTATTCAAACTCAGCACTAAAAATTCTTTCATTAGTACTAGAGAAAGATGAACTAGCGATAAATTTAGATCTCATAAACAATATATTTCGTTAAAAGCTTCAGTTTATCCAATTATGAGTAGGCTAAACCAACGAACTTACATGCTACTCTTTGGCTTAACTGTTGAGACCACCTACTCTTGGTGAAATGAAACCAATAATCTCAATTTAATATATTCAATAATATATCCATTCCCTCTCTAGAAACACTTGGTTCTGATACCAATAGGGGTAGTGAAAATAATATTTTTAATATTATTTTTGTATATAATTAAGGAACACTCCATTATTTTTCTTGTTAAATTGGCTTAAGTTACTACTGAATGTTTCATAAGGCTTGAATATGGGGGTTTTAGTCAAGATATTTCAATGTTCAAAGTCCTACACCTACCCTGATGTTTGTTAAAACTTCATAGTTGTAGGTGAAAAAGCTCATGAAATGTAAACATTTGAAGTGAAGATCTTAAGGTTAAGGTTAATCGAGTAAGCATGCACACTCTAATTCAAACATTCTCGTAGTTATCGTTGAAACTAGCAAAACAAGTACACTTTAGTTAAGCCTAGGCCTACAGAAAGTGGCCAACTTTACCGAATCTCAAAAAGGTGTTAGAAAGGACAATCATTTAGCCAAGTAATAATCTAAAAGCATTCATAATAATTACTACTACTTCTACTTATGGTTAGTGGCTGTATTGTGAATGTACAAAGACACGTAAAGTTTATTAAAAACTTGGATAGAACTCATAATTTGGTTTTGACTCATAATAAACTTTGATTTACTTAGCATAAAGATTGAGCAATTTTATCTTGCCGTTTAATTAAATAATAATACTACATAATATATTATAATATATCCAAATTGAGCTTTCCCAATATACCATAATGAAGTTTTTTCTTCAGTTTGAAGGAAGGTTGAGACAATGAAAGAACTAGCATGGAAAAGAAAATATTATTGCATAAGAGCATATTGCTTTATCTTAGGCCTTTTACTTTTGTGCACATAACTTAACATCACATTTTATCTTTTTCAACAAATTTTCTTATCCTTAATCTTTTCTTAATATTATAAATCAAATCACATCTAACTTCAACCAACTCTATTATATATGGGGCATGTGCATACCTTGATTTATGATTGAAACTTGAGATTCCATCTCTTTTAAGCCCTATTCAATGTCGCTAGATGCAAGTTTATCTATAATTCAAGGTAAAAGGGTCATTTTTAACCTTAGAAGACATTTCATCGAACAATTTGTAGGCAACCTGAATTCTCAAGAAAGGGTCAAATATTAGTTCCTATCTTCAGACCGGGGATGAAGACGTTGTGTTGCAGATAGTAACCAAATCCTATGGATCATTGTCTTTAGATGCGACTTCCTCATAAAGGAAACAGGACACTCCCTCATCTGAGACAGGGAGGAGATAGTGATGTCCATCTTTACCCCGTCACCCCTTGTCGCTGCCTGGTCACATCTTCTACTGTTAGCCTGGTGCGATTGCGAGGAGGAGAAGTATGCCTTCAGAGACTTATAAAGAGACGATTGCAGATCAAAAACAAGTCGTAGAAGCTGCAAACTATTTACAATCCCTTACCTTTAATGATTGAAGATCGCGGTAGACGTGTAGGTGCCGACTGAGTGAGAAGCTCCACCCTAATTCGGAAGCTTCTCGAGAAGCACAGGATGGGCGCTGTTGACTTGCCCTAAAAAGATGTCTTCATGTTTTAATCGTTTGCTTCTACAAAGTCATTTTAATCTTCCATACCGACGTCATTTCTTTTAGCCATTTCGTGTATTGGTGGCTCTCCGTAGCTTGTAAAGGACCTTACTTCACCTTATTCTTTATTTATCAATATATTTTAATTTTTCATAAAACAAAAAAAACTTGAATTCATCTCTAATTAACAACAAAACTGCTGTTTTTTTTCCATTAGTCACCAACATAAACACATTCCAACACATTAGTCACCAACCACAGTTTAAATAACACACAACACTTAAACCGAAATTCATATCTAAGCATTTAACAACAAAATCGACATTCATAGCATGGATGACTAACCTCCACTTAACTGAAGAAGATGGGTGAGAGCGAAGCAAGCACGATGGACTACGGACGCTAGAAGACAGAAGATAGTGAAACACGAACGACTGACGGTGATACAGGAGAAAACAAAGAAAAAAAAGATGATAGACGAGGGGGGCTTCGGGTAGGTTTAAGGTTAAATGAAAATGACGTTATTTGATGTTAAACCAAACAATGTTGTTTTCTTGTTCTTAAAAACATTAAAGCCAAAGCAAACGATGGTGTTTAACTTTCAATTTTACCTGAAGTAATCACATTTCTGTCGATAAATTATCGTTCAATCAATTTCCATTAGTACACTTTGACATATATTTTTGTCGCCAAAAATTGTCGCTTATTTTACCAATGGTCATCACTCTTCTGTCGTTATATTTCGTCAAAAATTTATCAGGATAAATTCAAAAATACAGTTTTTTAAGACATTCTGTCGCAAATTAACTATGGGATTGTTTCCGTCGGTAATTTGTAATTTTCTTATGGTGAAATTCACATTGAGAAATGTTGTTTTGACATTTATCTGAGCAGATTTCATAATTATGATATGCTGCGAAAGCCAATAAAATTCTCATAGATTTTAGCATAATTAATGGCGAAAAGGTTTTATCACAATCAATTTCTTGTTTTTATTTGTAACCGTTAGCCACTAACCTCGCTTTGTACGTATGTACATTACCATCCATGTCAATTTTTCTCTTAAAAATCTACTTGTATCCAATAAATACAATACCACCAAGCACATCCACCAAAGTACATACTTGGTTAATGAACATGGATTTTTTCTGAGATCTCATGGCTTCATGTCATTCTAAAGAATCAATGTCTATATTGCTTCTTTAAAAATCGTAGGCTCATGCTGTAGAGGCGATGCATTATCCTTCCCTTTTTCGATATGTAGATCTCATATAGTGGGGGGATGATGTATGCTATTAGTGCGTCACGGACTATGTGTCTCTTGTACACTCGATCGTACATCATATGTATCAACTTAAAGTTTTTATTCCATCTTGATGTGAATTTATGGCTCTTAAAATTCTCTAAGTTCTACCTCACTCCCACTACTTTCTTTGAGAATAAATTCTCTTTCTAAGAATGTTGCATGTCTTGAGATAAACACCTTTTTCTCAAGAGGATGGTAAAATTGATATCCGATACTGTCTTTCGGATACTCCACAAATTTGCATTTATTTGTTTAGCTTGAATTATCAAATATAACAAGCTTCACATAAGCATCACATCCCCAAATCTTTAAGTGTGACAATCTTGGTCTTCTACTAGTCCATATCTCATACGATGTCTTGACAACTGATTTAGATTGAACTTTATTTTAGAAGGTAAGTAGTAGTTTTAATGGAATATCTCAAAAAGGAGATAGGAAGGACTACATAACTCATCATGGAATGTACCATATATAATAAAGTACGATTGCTTCTCTCAGATGCTCCATTATGTTGTGGATTTGCAAGAGGAGTCCATTCTAAGAAAATCTCATTCTTATAGCCAGGTTAGCTCAGTGATTTATTTTCTAATAAGCACCTATATATTGGTTTAAATATCACTATCCTTTAATTTAAAGAAACACAATGTGTGCTAGTTTTATTGTTTCAATAATTTCCTGTCTTTATGAAACTACAACCAAGAACAATATGTAAATGTAAATTGAATGTCATAATTACGATCTCTTCATAATTTCAATTACACAGTATTTATTCCAAGGATTTTTACCTTTAGTATTAAAACATCAAATGTAATTAAATTAATATACAAAGATAAAGAATGTTTTTCTATTAATTAAATAATAATGTCATATATAAAATTGCATCCCACTGACTGGCTGTAAGGGTATAAACTCAGGAAAAGTTTGCTTCCAAGTGAGAGTTCGCATCTTTTTTGGACAAAATATAAGAAAAGTTCGAATCTTTTCCTTTCATTGTCTAAGAAATTTGCCAACATTGAACTTGAACTTGGTGCCATGGCTTCTTCTTCTTCCACCAAAAGACCACTAGAAGAGCATGATGTGTTCCTTAGTTTTAGAGGTATAGACACTCAACATAGTTTTCACTAGTCATTTATACACTGCTCTAAGAAGGGTAGCCTTAGTAAGATCTATGGATGATAAGGAGCTTGACAGAGGAGACCAAGTCTCACCCACCATTTCAAAAGCCATTGAAGCATCAAAAGATTCTATCATCATTTTCTCTGAAAACTATGCAGATTCCATGTAACACCCCACTCCCACTGAACCCGAACCCGATATCGACAGTGATACCCGAGTCCGTGCCCCGCGAGGGTGGCGTGTCACATCACTTAACAAT
>JANIIA010000190.1:9313489-9330670 GCA_027478495.1 Erythroxylum alaternifolium
TTACATAAGCATTTATTGTATGTGGAATGAGTTTGAGATGTTATGGATGATTTGAGGCATAATAAACCCCTAGGATGATATATAAGCTGGAAACCCGTGATACAGCTCCCGTGAGACTTATCGGTGGAAAATTCCACGAGCCTAGGAATCAACGAGAACTTTTTTTCTTGATTTACAGGTGTAAATAATGCCACGTACCATAATTTTGAAATCAATTGTCGGTCATTAATTTGATCAATTAATACTTCAACTTTGATGTGATTAATGCAAACTTAGTATTAACATAAGAATTAATACGTTTTATAGACAAGACAAATTCTTTACATAATAAACCTATAAGATGGTATATAGGCTAGAAACCCGTGATGCAGCTCCCGTGAGACTTATCGGTGAAAAATTCTAGGAGCCTAAGATTCATAGCGAGAACTTGTTTTCTTGATTCACATGTGTAAACAATGTCACGTACCATAGTTTTGAAATCAATTGTAGGTCATTAATTCAATTGATTAATACTTCAACTTTAATATGATTAATGCAAACTTAGTATTAACACAAAGAATTAATACGTTTTATAGACAAAACAAATTCTTTACATAATAAACCTTAGGATAGTATATAGGCTGGAAATCCGTGATGTAGCTCTCTTGAGACTTATCGGTTGAAAAATTCCATGAGCTTAGGAGTCACAGCGAGAACTTGTTTTCTTAATTCACAGGTGTAAATGATGCTACGTATCATAGTTTTGAAATCAATTGTAGGTCATTAATTAGATCGATTAATACTTAGGGGATGTTGTGTAAAGTTTAGATGTTTTGTAAACTTAGGGGAACATGAATGATACTAACTATAGAATCACTTTTTGAAATAAACAGTTTTGCAAAAGTAGGTAATGTTGATAGATCTTCAATGTACAGACAATTAACACCTGATGGTTTCATTAATCTTGAGTTTGTTGAGGGAGTTCAAGCTTTTATTCATTATGCATGCTCTCAACCTACATATATGGATGACCCAAAGATCAGATGTCCATTTAAAAAGTGCAAATACATTCATTTCCTTCCTATTGATGAAGTGAATGGGCATTTGTTGAGAAAAAGGTTTGTCCCAAATTATTTTAAGTGGACACGACATGGGGAACCATTGATTTGTAGTACCTCAAGGGGCAATGAAGCACAATCATCAATGAACTTAAACGAGTTTGATGAGGGGGATTAGATTTAGAACAAATAATATGGATGCAAATGAAAATCCTTATATACAAGTGGTTTATGATATAGCCGGTTATACCTTTTAGGAAAATATAGAAAATCTTGAAAAAGAATCAAACCTACATTCAAAACAGTTTTTTAAGTTACTACACTCAGCTGACTAAGACCTATGGCCAAATTGTGACACAATGACTCAATTGTCTCCAATTGCTCAAATATTGAACATAAAGTCTGAAGGGTATATTTCTGGTCATAATTTTGATAAAATTCTTTGATAGTTTAATGAATCGCTGCCTTATGATCATACAATGATTGATAGTTTTTACAATATAAAGAAACTTATTATGGTTCTTAGTTTGCCTATTAAAAAGATTGATTTTTGCAAATTAGGATGTATGTTGTATTAGGGAGATGATGTGGAATTACAAGAGTGCTAATTTTGTGGTCAATCTCAGTTCAAGCTTAGAAACTGTTCTATGAAACATAAATTAGTACCCTAGTAGTGGATGTATTATTTCCCGCCAACCCCGAGACATTAAAGACTATTGCTTTTGACATTACTACATCTCGCATGAGATGGCATAATGCACACCAACAGGAAGATAGAATAATGAGTCATCCATCAGATGCACTGGTATGGAAACATTTCAATGACACCCATTATGAGCTTGCAGCTGAAAGACAAAATGTTAGGTTGGGATTGTTGACGGATGGATTCCAGCCATTTGGTCAATCTGGCCAGTAATATTCATCATGGCCAATCATAATTACTTCTTATAATTTGACTCTATAGATGTGTATGAAAGAGGCATATATGCTCTTGACAGTAATTGTACCAGAGCCTACAAATCCAAAGTATAAAATTGTTGTATTTTTACAACCATTGATATTTGAATTGCAACATCTTTGGGAATATGGTGTTGACACATATGATAAGTCTCTGAAACAAAATTTGTTGTTAAGAGCAGCTTTGATGTGGACTATTAGTGATTTTCTAGCATATGCCATGTTGTCTGGATGGAGCATAGCAGGGAAATTGGCTTATCCTTATTGTGGCAATAATTCTGATGCATTTTATCTTCCAAACGGGGTAAAATATGTTGGTTTGACAACCATATAAAATTTCTTCCTCCAGATCATCCATTTAGACATAATAAAAAAAAGTTCATTAAGAATAGGATCATAAAAACACCTCCCAATAAAGTCTAAGGGCTTCGGAGCATAGTACAGATATTGATGGAGTACATAGCTCAGCTTCGTAATGAGGTGGATGAGTTAAAGGAGAGGGGTACCACCTCATCGCACCAATCAGACCATCCACACTCACCAAATCAATAGTGTCCTTTTAATCATTTCATTTGAATTACAAATACTTATTGTGTACAATTTAATGTTTTTATTATCAATTAAGATAATTTTAACTTTATATCATCAATCAACTTTCTATTTAAACAAATTAAATGTATAAACAAATCAAATTATTATGCACAGATAATTCATAACTATTTAAATTATGCATCAACCATAAGATCATCAAATAAAATTTATTGACGGTATTTTTTTTAAAAAATTTTGGTTAATTTACCAACAAAACAACAATGTCCGTTGGTATCATTAGTAAACTTGTCGAAGAGATGAAATATAACTAATGTATATCTTTTTGATCAGAGGTTAAGTCGATCATCAGAAGAAGAATTAGGCCAAAAATTAGGATACATTCTGGAAAAATAAAACTTCCATCGAAGAGAAGCAAATGAAATGCTTTCATAAAAATTCTCGTAGAATCAAGAATGAAGTTTTCATTCTGTACATGCCAGATCATGAATTAGTAACTGCATTCAATTTGAAAAAAAAATCCCAATTATTTCGAATTATTTCCTTTTTTTTTTTGGAATGGAATATTTATGAAATCCCTATAAATAGGATCAAATCAAACCCTATTCTATGGTATTAAATCAATTCTATTTACCGATGGAAAACAACAAACTGACGGTAGTCACCGACGAAATAACCAATTCTGTCGTCAAATTTACTGGCAGGATTTACCGCAAAATAACTGTCGATATACTCACCGACAGAACAAACATAACTGTCGGTAATGTTATAATAAACTTACCGACTGAATAAACAATACTGTCTATAAATCTACCGACAAAAAAGTGCTGACCATCAGTAATTTACCGACAATCGACTGCACAAACAACCGTCGATATATTTACTAATAATACATTAATTATTCGTTTATTCATCGAAAATTATAAATTACGGCCGTTTCTTCGACCCCTTTGTTTGTTAGTGAATTCCATCATTAACTTGAATTACCGATGGACGTCGATAATGTCCGTTGTTAAACGATATTTTTCTTACAGTGTAAGCTACAAGTTTGGGGATGACAAAAGAATCCCCGAATCTAACCTAAAGTTAATGGATTAGGCTCACCCAAAGTTTGATGGTTAAAACAATACAACGTATTTTGTTAATATTTTAAAAAAGTAAAAATTTCAGATTGGGTAACCTCAAGGCACAACAAACATTGAAGTACCTTGAGGTTCACACTGCGCTCCGTTAAGGTTTCAATCATGTTTTGTTCATCACTTTAATGTTTGGGTGCAATAAGAAGTTCAAATTCTTTTCGACCACCGTATTTTCAAGTCCTCGCTTCATCACTGTTCTTCCATCTTCTCTCCTCTCAACTGCAAACCCTTCAGTCTCCTTCACCAAACAAGCTCATGCTCGCATCGTCGTCTCTGGCCTTCACGGCAACGTCTCGTTTCTGGGTCACCTCATTGTACTTCTCGCTCTCTGCCCGTCAACCCCACTTGAGTATTCATTCGCCATTCATCAAACCATCAAGAACCCACCTGTTTTCATGTCCAATAACATGATACGTTGCATTGCTAAGAGTGAGTCGCCGCGTAAATCGCTTGTCTTTTACTCCAATTCTATCTTGAGAAGCTGTGCAAGACCCAATAATTATACTTTCACTTTTCTGCTCCAAGCTTGTAGCAAGAGTTTGGGTTTAAGTGAAGGGGTGCAGATTCATGGTCAGCTGCTGAGGCTTGGTTTTGGACAGGATGTGTACGTGAAGAATGCTTTGATTCATTTTTATTCTTGTTGTTGCAAGGTTGAGAGTTCAAAGAAAGTGTTTGAGGAAAGTCCGCAACGTTGTGATGTGGTCACATGGAACGTAATGTTGGGCGGTTTTGCTAGAGATGGTGAAGTTAGTGCTGCGGAGAACTTGTTTGTGGAAATGCCTGAACGAGATGCTGTTTCATGGAATACTATGATTATGGCTTATGTGCATAACGGGAAGCTTCAAGAGAGCTTGGACTGTTTTAGAAGGATGAGAGAATGTGGGTTACCACCGAATGAGGCCACACTGGTGACAATGCTTTCAGCATCGGCACAATTGGGCTTGCTTGGACATGGCAGGATGGTTCATTCTCTCATAGACTTGTTCAATATCCCCATGACAGTAACACTAGGATCAGCACTTCTCGACATGTATGCAAAATGTGGTTGCATTGAGCAAGCTAGGATCTGGTTTGATAAGTTGCCACGAAGAGATATTTCGACGTGGAATGTTATGATATGTGGGCTGGCTTCACATGGCCTTGTAAAGGAAGCTCTAGCACTTTTCAGGAGATTCTTAAATGAAGGACTTTGCCCGGTGAATGTGACCTTCATCGGGGTCTTGAATGCTTGCAGTCGAGCGGGTCTGGTTAAGGAGGGGTGGCATTATTTTAGATTGATGGGAGATGTTTATGGCATTGAGCCAGAGATGGAGCATTATGGCTGTATGGTTGATCTATTGGGTCGAGCTGGTTTAGTATCTCAAGCCGTTGAAATGATTGAAAGCATGGATCTTTCACCTAATCCAGTTTTGTGGGCAACACTGCTTTGTGCTTGTAGGGTTCATGGACTAGAAGAAATGGGAGAGAGGATTGGAAATAAGTTGATTCAATTGGATCCAACTTATGATGGACACTATGTGCAATTATCCAGTATATACGCAAAATCCAAGAAATGGGAAGATGTAGTTCGAGTACGAAAATTAATGGTGGAAAGAAATACTTGTAAAGTTACCGGTTGGAGCTTGATTGAAGACCAGGGAATAATTCACCGATTTGTGTCAGGGGATAGAGAGCACGAACGTTCTCTGGAAATCTACAAAATGCTTGAAAGAATCGAAACTCGTTTAGCAGAAGCTGGCTATACCCCCAACATTGTATCAGTTTTGCACGATATTGGAGAGGAAGAGAAAGAGATTGTTATTAAGGTACACAGTGAGAGGTTGGCAATAGCTTTTGGTTTTCTGGTAACAGGGTCGGGGGCTTGTATTCGAATTGTGAAAAACCTGAGAGTGTGTAGTGACTGTCATGAGGTTAGTAAGATGATATCAAGAGTCTTTGAGAGAGAAATAATAGTGAGAGATGTGAGCAGATTTCACCATTTTAAGGAAGGAAAATGCTCCTGTGCTGATTATTGGTGAGAAGATATTTATTTCATGAAATTATGATAAATAAACACATCAAGTGAAACTCCTCTATTTAAAGTACATTATACTCTCTCTATAAAGTGATAAAGTGTGAAATTATCACAATTTGTCTGATATTGCAATGCTTCCTAAACTGCTCCAAGGTACAATCACACGCTAAAGAAGCTAGCAGAAATAAGTGTAGGCATGATACAATGCCGAATTCCCAAGGCTAGCACGTACAATTCCTAAATAGTCATTGCAACGCATTGATCCCTCCCAAATGGGAATAATCCGAGAAAAAAAATTCCAAAGACCCTCATTAACAATTTGTGGCGATCGGGCTGGAAAATTTGAATCCAGCATCCCCATGCCGGTCGTTTGGAACAATCTCCATTCCAATTCATGAAAATAGCAGGTAATCACAGCTGCCATGAAAATTTTACTCATAGAACGTCTCATGCAACTCCTATTCATTCCAAAAGGGATCTGTGTGGGATGGTCGATGGAGGGATGATCCAGTGCAAGTTTCCTTATTACAGTCATTTTACCAAGCTGCAAAAAGACGAGAAAATCATTTCATTGGTAGCCTTAATATGATATAAAGAACGAATCACTAATCCCGAAACTAATGGTTTCCAATAGAAGCATTCAAGTTCAACACTCAAATTTATGATCTTGTGCTCGTCTTCATCGTCAAGGCAGTTATTGTCCAGCACACAAATATAACAAGATATTTAATTTTTCAGGCACTTATTCATTCATGTGGCAGGTGTGTAAAAGAAAATAAGTCAGGTAAATCAGACCTTCAAAACAAATACTGTGTACAGAAATCTACCAAAAGACTTTCTACTGTTGGTCGTGCTCTTCGCTGTCGATCCTTCTATTCTCAAACTCTCTCACACCCCCATCATCTTCAGATCTTTTTTCCTCTTCTTCAACATTGTGTTGGATGGTTCCAAACTCTTCATTACTTGACTGCAGGAATTGTGTACCATGCGAAACTTGCAGAGCCTGTGACCCCGGTTCAACAGATGCTTCACCAACACTCACTGTTTCACTTCCTACCGGATTATCAGGTGATTCACTGTGAACTTTAGTAGATGGGAGAAGAGAGAGGCGACAGAGTGGACACGTCGTATGATTGGCAAGCCAGTTGTCAATGCAGTCCATGTGGTATGTGTGGCCGCACGAAGGTATTCGTTGAAGCCTATCTTCTGCTTGGTAGTCCCCTAGACATACTGGGCACCTATTACACAGAGCAGCACCTCATCAAATAATGTACAGACTAGAAACGAAAAGTTTCTTCGCAGGATCTTCTGATTGCAGATTTATTTGTCAAAATATACAAGCCAATGCAGTATAATAGCACATAGAAGTAGAACAGTAACAGCAGAAAAATGTAGACAGAAAAGGACAGAGAAAAGAGTGTGTACAAACTTGGTGTTTATAAATATATGAGGGAAGCTAAGTAGTCTATTCAAATTCAATACTCAAGACTAGTAGTCATAATAAACACATACAATAACCGAAAAGGAAAATCCTATTGGGAAAGTAAATAAATTCTTAGTAACAAAAACTATCAATTCCTACATATATATGCCACTAGTAAATTGTCTATATTATACAAGTATGCTATTAGCATGCATATAATTGTGATAAATGGTATTAAGGAGCAAACTAAGAACATTTTTACGGGCAGATGATATAGTTATATTATGTAGTGGCCTGCCATTTATCTAGCCCTAGTTGTACTGTTCCTGAGCAGATAACACAGCCCTGATTGATAATAAGCAGACTTGAAAGACAATGGCAGAAATAGCCATGCTAAGACTTTGAGGGTTTGTGTTCATCTTTTCAATATGCCCTTAATTGGCACATATATTGACAGTAATTTGGTTGATTTATCTCCTGCAACGCAAAATTATATCCTGATAGCAGCAGTCAAAATCATTCTCGAATTATGTTTCAAAAGAAGCATCCACAAAGAATTCATCCTTCCATACTGTTATATCCTCTTTTAGCAACATCAGAGAGCATTATCGTGGCCATCTACTTATGAAGTTGGTAAACTACAGATTTCAATTTCGTTTTTGGCTAAATCAAATGCAGCCATTTGAGTGAGCATAGCCTCATGACAACACTCTGCTTCACATACCTCCAAAAGTTCGATCTTCATATTCTTTCCTTGATCTCCACTTACTGGATAAGATAAGTCTTCTGCCTATTTTCCTTTTCGAATAAAGCAAATAAAGTTGTTCGAATCCTAATATCATATGATAATGACATCCTTTTCATTTCATCCCAGGAAGAGAATCAAACGTAAAATTACCAAAGGGCAGCCAGAGCTCAAACTTGGATGCATGCTAGCTCCCCAAAAATGTCCATGAACATGGTTAACCTTTGCCAGCAGCACCAATGGGAAACAAAAAACAGTTTTTAAGTAAAAGTATTATTTTGCACCAAATACGTATGAATACACTAGCAAATATAGAGACTAGGTGAAGTTGATAAGAGAAAGCGGGAGGGTTTCTGCAACTTGAGTCCCAAGAGTAGTTACAAGATAATGAGCATGGAGTCTATAAATTTTGACTATTTAAAGGATATGAACCCCGAAAATGACCTGCTTTAAGCTATTTGGATGATTACGTGTTTATACCCATAATACTCTTACTCATCCCGAAATCAGCATTATTCGTTACCTGTGATCTACATACCAAATTTTTGTCTTCCACAATTGGAACCAGTGCTATACCAAAGGATGAAGCACGTGAATATATACAAATTACTAAGATGAATTCTTACTGTGTGTCTCTAACAGAGAAGCTCTCCTTGTACACTATAATCGGCAACATCTCTCTCAGCTCCTTCTTCAAGCCCAATTCAGCCTGCTATGCAAGAAAAACAAATAAAAGAGGCACAAGCACACACAAAATTACTAACCCAAAAAGACACAACCCTATTTATGTCGGAAAGGACAAAAATCTTACTCTAAAGATGTCATTGCTGTCTTGAATAGAAGTTCTCATACGAAGAGAGGCCCAGTCAACTCTCCTGCGCCGAAGGTAGAACAAGAAGAACAAGAAGAGGAGAATAAAAATGAAGAGAATTGGCACTGAAAAGATAAAAGCTTGGAACATCTTCAGCTGAGCCGTAACTACTTTTGATGTATTAGCCGGATAAGAGGATGAATATGTAAAAGGAATAGAAGTAGTTGGACAACAACTGGGACGTTCTGGACTATAATAATAAGGCATGACCAAGGAAAAGTCTCGCCACCAACACAAGCTCAACCACTAAAAGACTCCAATACAGAACACAAAGGATGCCAAAATGCAGGCTTTGTGCAGAACCCAGATGAGAAATGAAGCCGAGAAATCGAGTAGATGGAAGAGTAAGATAGAAATTTAACATCAAATCAGAACAGAGACAGAGACAATGTTAGTTAGAGTGTCTTCAGAGTTAGCTGGGAAGAACAGAGTGAATCTGAAAGCTAGAAGAATCAGATCAAATCCAAAGTGAAGAAGCGACGTCAAAACGCAGGAAAAAAAAAGATGTGGACAAGAGAAAGAAGCACACAGATGAGGGAAACTCTTAAAAAAGACCGAACCTTTATACACTTACTGAAGCAATTAACCTAATAGAACAATGGACGGACACAGACATAACTTAAGGCAGCACTTGAAGATTTCAATTACTTTGGTAAGAGGCTGAACGCAAGGCCTTACTACTAAATATTTAAAAAATATTATTATTTTTAAATTATTTATAAATAATCTAGCAAAATTATTATAATTATTTAAATTTTTATATAATTGAGTGTTAAATACGTTATTAAATTTGTATAATTAATTTAACTAAATTTTAATTTATAAAATAATCAAAATTAGTAAAAAATATCATAAAGTATTTTTAAATAATATTTTAGAATTAGTAAAATAAAAAAACCTTAAATAAACAAATGAAAAGTCTGAACTAATCTCATTATGAATAGATCAGGATTACAGATATCTCCACGAGACGCTATTCGTATGGTATTAACATTATGTAGAGTAATAAGATATATACATCTTATGAGAATGCCTTAATCGGCAATGTCTTAACCACTCTCAACAATCGAATTATCATTATAACTATTGTTCCGACTGAAAGTCTAAATACAAATATATAAATATAATAATAGGGATAGCCGTTAGGTTAGGTCACATGGAAGTGGCCAGCATATCCGCCATCAACATCTTGGGAACTGACGTTAGCATCTTAACTGGGAGTGAATACGACGTCGTAATCCTGTTACCCACACTAATTGTTCTTCAAATTATTATTGTAACATATTTTTCAAAAAAAAATTTATTGTAACATGCCAAGAACAAAAGCATATGCTCTAGCTCAAAGACTTCATTAGAATAACTTAAATAAGCTTTAATCATCCTCACACCCACTTATGTGTAGTATGGTATTATATAGGAGAAAAAATAGAGTTAGTTTCAGTCCTCCTTGATAATTAATTTTTATTAAAAATAAAATTCTAAAAAATTCCAACATTTGGTTTTATTAACATTTTAAAAATGATAAAAATCAAATTTGTCGAACATCAAAATTTATTAAATTAATTTTTAAATTTAACATTTTAACGAATTTTAATTAAGCGTTGAGGGCGATCGTCAAAGGTGATGATATCCACTCAATCTGACAAAATGTCAATGGCACTAACATATTGATATTATAAACAAAAGGGAATACTATCCGTTTCACGTTTTAGTGTGCTTGATTAAGATTTCAATCTAATTAACAATACAAATATCCTTCACGGCACTTCGATGTGATTTTAGTATTTTAATTAATGTGTACAAATTGAAATTGAAAAGGACAGCAACAAGAAGCCAAGGGATTGGTTTAACACAGAGAACTGGACCGTAAGACCAGATTTGTGAATATAGATTGATTTGCATGCCACCAAAATATCTTAAGAAGACGAAATGATTTTAAAATTTACATAATTTAATAGAAATGCATGCCACGCCGGAATTTTAGTAGACATGCCAACTTGAATGATTAACAAATTACAGCTGATGATAAGCATTAGGACCTGTCCTGTTCACGGTGGCTCTTACTTACATCCAAAGGTCAGCTTATTATGGTATAATACGACGACCTCTGTAGAATAATTTATTACCCCAACCATGAAGGCACAAAAGATGGCTACTTGTGTGTGTGTTAGATATTATGGACATGGAACATAGAAAAGGGTCTTCAGATTAGAAAAGTCTAGGATTGTCCTCACCAAACTAAGAAGTATTATAGCTCTAGTGATTGCATTCCTCTTGGCTTTTATGGCATGTGTTTAAGCCATGATGGCTTGAGAATGCCAACCACCGAGAGTTATATAGAAACCTCACAAAACTATGAGACGTACATACACCCTGTAAGCGAGTTGAAAACTACCTTCCATAGAGTTGAAAACTGTACTAGAATTTGAGGTTAGTTGAGCCCCCAGCAAATATTAATCTTCAACTGAATGAATGCAGTCCAGAGTTCATAGTTCCAATATAAAAAGTTGATCAAGTTAATCAACAGCTTTCCTCTTTCATGAGCAGGGAAAATATACAAAAGTATGTAAATTATGGCTAAACATACTCCTGTCAAGGCATGACATTTATGTACAAAATCATTTTCAGCAAGTTGTATGTACATAGACAATTACTATGTCAATCAATCATCTTCCTTGTCAGTAGCTTAAGAAAGCATATAGGGGTTCCAATTAATTAAACATCTCTCACCTTAAGCCTGATTTCTGCATGAGAATTAGGTGCCTTCTTTGGGCTTGATATAACAGTGCTGAACTTGCGAACCAAGATCTTGAAACATGGCAAGGATATTATGTATAGAGCAGAAAGGATGAAGGGTCCAGCAACAAGCCATCCTAACAACTGCAAGATTATTGCGATGCCATAAGATCACCTTATCCCGACACAAATTATCTTGGTTAGGCCATAGCGACAGGCTTCTGTACTCTTCAATACAACCATTAAGGTTACAGTTTGCAATATAGGTTATTAAACAGATAAAAAATGAGGAATATGCAATATCACTTGAAAATTCACTGCAACCTTGCCATTTCTTTGTCATTTTATTTATCTATCAATTTGCAGAGAAGTGGACTTACAGAAGAAAATTGAAGGCCCAAGCTATACTGATGCAAGACAATGAAGTTGCATAGATTTATTCCTAATCTTAAGTTTTTCTAACATCCAACACCAGGAATAAGACTTGCATGTATCCATTTAGTACAGCATTAATTTATATTTCTGAGGACAACAAACTGCACTATAAAGTACAAGAAATTAGGTGTTGGGACAGTTGTGTTTTGGGTGGAAGAGGTGTTTCCCACCAAAAAATGTTTTCCATGTTAAAAGTTCCCACGAAGACAGCTTCAGTTTCTCTATTTCATTTTCAGGCCACTTCATTGCAACCAGAAATTAGGCATAGGAGAATCATGTTTAGGTGCTTTAACAGAATAGGAAGTTAAGAGGGGCAGGGCAATCATCCCCTGTTAATCGTTGGAAGTTTGTTAGACTGCACAGGCAATGCGATTGTATACCACAGCATTCTTATACTAGCAATGGAGATAACAGGTTTATTGAAAAAGAGAAATCACAAATATGCCGATGAAGTGAAAACAAGGTGCTCTGACTCCTGACATTTCTAATAGGTCCGTTCTCATCATGAATTTAATTGCAATTTCTTTTGCTGCTCTGCATAGTATTATACTCAGATATATATGTCTCATGGCTCTGCATCATCTCATTCTTAAATTTCTCAGCCAATAATGCATCTAAGTAGCTGTGCTACCGACTACGAACACAAGTAGGCATAGAAAAGTAGTCACTAACTACCTGAAGCAGCAAGGCAACTGCATACACAAAATTTTCAATACTTAAATTCCCTCAAATTGGCTACCTACCGCATGTGCAATACTTAATATGACATCATGTGAAGCCTGGCCAGTCAAAACCTTCTTCAAAGCATCAGACGTCAATGGAAAATGAGGCCCACCAGAGATAGCTTCACCAAATCGCAAGAAGGGTACCACAAGACTTGAAAAAAATAAAACAAGATTAAACTCCTGAGAATAAGATTTATGGGAAGGTAATAAGATGGTCAAGTGCATTTGATAGAATAAGGACATGTTGAATATTAATCCAGAAGATTATCACTCGAATAATTAAAGTGCTAATAGTCACCAACTATATATATATATATATTCTCAAATTAATCAGTAAAAAGAGATAAATGTTAAAGACTGATCCATAGAGACGAAACTACCTCAATTCTATTGGTGTGGCAATGAAGTTAGCCAACATCACAGTTGGAGCATGGCAAACAGACCCAAGTAAAGCAATAGCCACCCCACAAAGCAGAACAGTGACCCCTGAACAACAATATATGGTTACTTGGGTCCAAGAATTGAAGCTGCTATATACTTCACAAACTCATCTTCTATAGTAGAAAACCTAAACCTAGACTTAGAGCAATCGCAACGGTTCATTTGTTAGTAAAGATACCATGATCAACCAAATAAACTGTTAAAAAAGACTGCAGAGTTTGCCCAGAAATGTATATTGAGATTCAGAAGCATAAGTTAAAAAAGGCTGCAGAGTTTGCACACAAATGTATATTGAGATTCAGAAGCATAAGATCTAAATGTACAAGATAAAAAGTAAAAATATGAAAAATCAGGCATAAGTCAAAGAAAGAAATCCTTAATTCCATCATCCAAGAGTGGAATAGAAATAGGACAGGGGAATAGGAGTGGGGGTCGGGGATACACAGCAAACATACAGTCTACTCATGTTTAATCTGGTGACATAAGGCATACCGGCCAGCTCTTTGCAGAAGAAACTAATACTAACAAGGAAACATCCATTCTCACCCATATAATGAGATTAAAGAAGTATCAAATATCAACCATAATAACATCCAAGAACAAAACAAAAAAAAAGCAGCTACGCCGAATGGAATGTAAACCCTTTATAAGCTAAGGTTATGTTTAGTTAGGAGTTTATTAATGGAGAATGGAATGGGATAAAAGATAAGAGATTCATATTACATCTCATTCTATCGTAAACGATAAAAATGAAAAACTTTCGATTTGGAAGGTTTAGGATGGAATGTAAAATGATAAACAACTTTACACTATATTACATTATAAACCCTTCATCCAAACAACATTTCACTATATTACATTATGAACCCTTCTATCCCTCTCTAACAACAAATTTCTAATATTAAATTCACTTACATTTCATTCCATTATAAACCATTTCATTCCATTCTATTCCGTTAAAAACTATACGTCTAGCCAAACATAGCTTAATAATACGTGGGTGGCTCTTTTCTAGTACTTTGATTACTTGTGGAGTTTTGGTACTTTTATAGTATTTCTTTACGCAGGATTAATAACCTCCAACTAACACTCACTGTTTGCTTCGTCAATCTTAATCGTATTTCCTCTCAAAAGAAACGGGTTTTACAAAGTCATGGCAAAAAGAAACCTCACGTGGAAGGAATAGGGCACTCTTTACATTGTGGTGACAAAATTTTCTGCATCATCCTCACAAAACTTGAGGGGATTAACAGCGAAAGCGGATAACCAGTAGATCATCATGGAAGCGAACAATTTGAAGCTTTATACAAGGCAACATTAGAAATAGCAGTTAAAACAGCATACCGCAAATGGGGAAGATGCCGAGAGTAATACCAAGAGCAGCAGAGAACGCCAATTGTCTTGGCTCTGCACCTCTGCAACAAATAACAAAGGAAAATCAAACCAACTCATTAACCCATTGATTAACAGAAAGAAAGCAAAGAAGGGCACTTGGCATTGTACCTGCGAAGGATCTCATAGAAAGGATCAGCCACCTTCTTGTCAAACCAAGTGGCAAAGCCACTCCTCGAAATCGCCATTTCCCCTCTCCACTTCTCTTCACGCCAGCACAATCAATTTCGAATCTTCTCTCAAATTCAGATAAGAATCAGTGGGATTACAGCGAGCAAACAAAATGGTCTTCTCTATATTTCACACACAAGATAATTGAGAGAATCAAGGAAACATTTATTTCAGATGTCAGATTCCTTGCTTGAGATCTCAAGAATAAATGATTTTTTTTTGTCAATCAGCTCATTCCTTTCCCAAAACAAAAGATTCTCAAAACATTCATTTTCAACGTTAATTGAAATTATAGGGATTTTTCGCTAGAAAATCAGGTGACGTAGGAAAGCTTGCAACTTTGCGTTTGATAATTTTTGCAATCATCTCTTTTGCGTAAATGCATTCCGAGCTGCCACGTCATCCTTTCCGATGGTTGAGCTTTATGTTATCTTCTACCGATCCACGTGCTGCAGTTTTTATTTCTCTCGGATTACGTGTCTTCTTAATATCTAATAAAACGATGTAAGTGCAAAAAATTTTCAAATCTTTTTATCTAACATATTTGAAATATTTCATTTAGATAATCAATTTCTTAAAATATTATAATCTTTTATAAAAATTTTGAAATTTATATTTTAATGATATTTGAAATTTTAAATATATAATTATTGAATATTTGCAAAACAAATTTCAATCTTAAATTAATCATAAAAATAAAATAAATTGAATAATTAATTAATTTTCTGATGGTAATTAATATTAAATAATTAAATGGCATATATTTAATTAATGGCTGATCAAATTATGATAAAATTGAAAAAATAAAATAATTTTTATAAATTATGAAAACTAAAATAAATTAGAACTAAATGCTCAATTAAATTTGGAAATAAAATAAAAATACAATCAAAACAAACATATTGGTGTATTTCATGTTTTTGAAAAATCATAGTTCTTAATATTCCTTTTTCTGAGAAGTTAAAGGTACCATTACTAATAAATAACAAACTCAATGTACCTTCGTACGTAAAACTCTCTAGTTTGCGAGGCTTGAGAAAGGGTTATCAATGTCAACATAACCAGCCTTCCCTTACAAACAACTTTATCAATTGCTTTAAGGTTTGCCCTTATTAATAATAAATGAGAGTTACAAAATTAAGTAAATCTTTTCAAAAGCTTGTGTCAACAAGATGGTGCAATTTAGGGAATTCCTAACCAGGCAACACATTCTTTTTAAATGAAGTCCGCATTAAGAGTATGCATTAGCTAGTTATAAACTTGTCGCACTAATTCCTTGGCATGCTATCCTTTCTGAAATAATGATACCCATTTCTTCCTTCATACTCCTTTGTTGGAATTCTTATCTGACAAGTTAATTTTGGTCTGGATTACTTGTTCTAAAGGTTGCTTTTCGAACTTAGAGCATTCTATACTCATGTGTTAGTTTATGTCTTATAGTCAATCGCTTTGGTTGTTTTTAGTGTCAAAATAATTAATAAAGGCATTATTTATCTTTATGTATTAATTACATTTGATGTTTTACTACTAAAGATAAAATTTCTGGAATAATTATTATATAATTGAAATTATGATGAGATCATAATTGTAAGATTCAATTTACATTTACGTATTATTCCTAAATATTCCTGGTTATAGTTTTATTATGACGGGATATTGTTAAAATGGTAAAACTATCAGACATGTTTCTTTCTTATGAAGAAAGTAATTGATCTTATAAATTAAAGTATGAAGATACTTAAACTAATGTGTGGGTGATTATTAGAGAATAAGTAACTGAACTGACCATATTATGAGAATCCCAAATGGAATATTATTTATGTGTCTGTGGATTTTCTCGTAATGATGGTTATATAATTGATTATTAGATTTAAGGTTACCAAAGTATCTTGTGTGAAAATCATTATATTTTGATACTACTTATGAATTATCCTAGGATAATTCAATCGGTAGTACTTAGATGCAGTATGAATCATATGGAGATAGTTGAATAAGTTAATAAATGATTCTTCACTCTAAAATAATTAGAGAGAATATTCCATTATTCTTTATTAGTAATGATTTATGAAATTCTTTGTGTTTTCAATTTTCAATTATAAATCAATTACTAATTAACAAGAACGAATATGATTGGACCAAAAGAGTGGACACTATATCCATACTCTGTCCAATTGAAATATTAGATGACGAAATGATTAAATTATACATCATAATCATACATGGAAAAGTTACGTCAAACCACTTTGACATTTCTGATATTTGGGTGGTCATGATAAGTTGCTAAACGTCAATCTTGATTTATAATTATAGATTGTTTAATTAGAGAATTAAAGATAAATTTAAAAGAATTTTAATTTATCTAATTTTAATTATGAATTAGAATTATAATTTATAATCATTGTCAATATATTAGGAATCTAACGAGTTACACATCAAAGAGCAATTTGTGAAAGAAAAATTAGTTTAATCAAGTTGGACTTAATTATAAAGTTTGAGAAACTTTAGGGATCAAATATAAGATATTTGATTTTATTAAAATTAAGTTA
>JANIIA010000190.1:9346883-9359832 GCA_027478495.1 Erythroxylum alaternifolium
AAACATCATGGGAGGCAAGATCTCCTTAGCAACCACCTTTCTTTTGTTGTACTGCATTTTATAGCAAACTTCAGCTTCCGTTGATTAAAACATTTTTGGTGATATTGATGTCTTCCCTTTTTGTGCATTTAATTTTATCTTCCTTGCCCTTTTTTCTTTAAGATTCATCTCTTCATGAAACAACTTAGTTCTATCAATAGTTTCTTCAGTCACATGTGTTTTTCCCTTCTTTATTTCTTCTTATTTATTTTTTGGATTCTTCTTCCTCTTTCTTTTCATCATTAAGGTTCTCTTTTTGTTTAAAAATTTTCTCGACTTGCTTTGCAAAACTTCCTCTAGTTTGTGGTTGTCTAATCAACTGAGAATGTTCTTCATCTGAATCATCATTTTTTATAACCCAATGCACTTCTGATACTTATGACTTAGAGGAGATAGGTACAATAACATAAGCTTCACCATGAATATCAGTATAAGTTGGAGTTTTCTTTTGTCCTTTTAATTTGGTTCATGCCATTGTAAGAGTAATGGATGAGGTTTAGAAGATTTGAGATGAAAACAGAGAGTTAGAATTCAGAGAGTCTAGAGCGAGCTTCGAAGAACAATGAGGGTAAGTATAAGAGAGAATTCTGTTTTTGGTATATTAGGTGTTTCTTGAGTGTTGATCTTGTGTGAAGATGAACGATCGTACGCTAATATGGGAAATGCGATCATTTGTATATCTTCTGACAGCTCCATACTGCCACTTGTCAGAACTTCACACGTGCCTTTAAATGATGAAATGACAAAGCAAAGGAAATTACCTTTTTAGTGCATGTGTAATCTCACTCTATTAAATTGAGAGGAGCCTTCTAAAATGAAGTGGCCTTCTAAACTTTAAGGGGCCTACCAAATCAAGAGAGAGTTTGTACGAAATTAGAATAGAATGAGCCTACTAAACGAAATACAAAGACAAGTAGTAGAGAATATTCATGCAGAAATAATATGAGAGAGTTTGAACATACCAAGCTCTTTTCTTAACATACAAAATCTATCTTCAGAGAGCAGCTTGGTGATAATGTCAATTACTTGATTCTTAGTATTAACATGCAAAAGATCTATAGTTCCTTATAAAATATGATCTATAAGAAAATGATGTTTGATTTCTATGTGCTTAGTTCTAGAATGATGCACAAGATTTTTAGAAAGATTTATAGCACTTGTATTATCACATAACATAGGAATATGATAAAAGTTTAGAGAAAAATCCTGTAGTTGATGCTTCATCCATAAGACTTGAGCATAACAGCTTACAGCTGCTATGTATTCCACTTCAATCGTTGAAAGTGTTATACAATTTTACTTCTTACAGGACCAATATCCTAGACATCCTCCAAGAAATTGATAATGACCACTTGTAATTTTTCAATCGACTTTATCACCTGCATAATCTGCATCACATTAGCCCACTTTGTCAAATGAATCAGTTTTTGGATACCATAGTCCAAAATCCATAGTTTTATGGAGATATCGAAAGTTTCTTTTGACTACTTGAAGATGACTTTCTTTTGGATTTGATTGAAAGTGTGCGCAAAGACACACACTAAGTATAATGTCTGGTCTTGAGCTTGTAAGATATAGTAGTGATCCAATCATTCCTCTATACTTTGTCTCATCCGCAGTTTTGTAATCTTAGTCTTTATTAAGTTTAGTTCCAATTTACATTGGAGTACCATCGGTTTGGCATTCTCAAAATGATATTTCGTGATGTGTTCCTTTGTGTATTTGTCTTGGCTAATAAAGATTCCTTTTTCTGTTTGTCTGATTTACAATCCGAGAAAGAATGATAATTATCCCATCATGCTCATTTCAAACTTTCCTTGCATTAATGATAAGAATTATTCATAGAAGGATGGATTAATAGCACCAAATATTATATAGTTATCATCAAAATTATTAATCATAATCCTTGATCTAACAATTTGTACATCTTCTCCCTCTACATTCTCATCCATTTGTGCACCTTCTCCTCCAAATTCTCTTCCATTTGTGCACTTTTTTTCTCCACATTCTCATCCGTTTTGCACCCTGCCCTTCCATATCCTCATCATCATCACTACGTGATGAGTTACATATATATTAACAGTGAGATTATACAACTTATTAAAGGAGCTAAAGGAATCATATAAGGTCATCTCTTTCCTTTCTTTCAATTTTTGCATTGAAGTTCTTCCAAGGCTAATTAATTATAATATAAGGAAAAGGGACAACTTTATGTTTTATAGCATGTTTAAACAATTTGAAATTTTTAGTCTTTCCTCGACTGATGACTTGATTCTTATAGAACTGACCCTAACTTAGTTTCTTGTCTAATTAACTCTCTTAACTCCTTTAACAAACTCTCAAGTTTGACTATCAATAAAGATAAAAGTCACCTTATGGTTTCAATAAGTACTGAAAATTTATCTCTTTAAGCTTATTAAAATTTCTACTGTTAAGAGGATCTCTTACAATGTATGATGCAGAAGAGAAATGAGCATTAGAATAATAATTGTCTTTCATTTACTATTAAGGTAAAACTTATTATCTCTATTTAGAACAACTTGTATGTTTATTGGTCCTCCTAGTTGGTTTTACCTAGGAAAAAATTTAAAGGGAATAATGTTTTTTAAAGAGTTTTATGATATGCCTCCTTACTTCTAGTTTTAGTTTGCTAGTTAGTATCAGGTGTAGCATATATTTTTATTGCTCTTTTTCTATAAGTTATAGATTATTAGTTACAAAAGCTAGTTAATTAATTGTTTTGGATCCTTGTCTAGGAGAAGGAGCATGTGTTGACCACAAAACATCCAAAACACAATAACAAGCATTACAGGCCCATAATAAGGACCAAAAAGCAGTCAAACAAACATTCAAGACCACACCCCAATAGTAAACTAACGACAACAACCATTATCTAACACATACCAACAATGATTGCACATGCAACCCACAATAAGGAAGCATCCTAAACACATAAAAATACCTAATAAACAACAATAATTAAATCTAACATACCTCAATTAACTCAACACACTTCGATGCTCATGACTTCTCTCAACGATTACTGACCATTACGCTGCGCGAATGGTGCTTTCATTGACCAATTTCACCACTAGTGACTAATAATGATGGAGAACAATGACTGATTATTGAAAGTTTGTTGAAGAACGATGAGACGGTTCCAAAGCACTATCGTATTCATTTGTTTAATTAATTATTAAATTTGTGTTAACTAATCTTTGTTAAGTTAATAATAATTGTTTTATTTAACTAATGACATGATTAAATTTTGTTAGGGTTAAGAAAATAATTACTAATCTAATCTCTCTATTTAAGGTTTGTTTAACATTTAATATAAATGGTGGGTCTCACCGTTAATATTAAAATAAAAATTTCTTTAATTTAATTATAATATGAGTCCTATTTGCCACGTCATTGTTGACATGGCAAAGGGGATCCATTCCTTTAAACAAAATAATATTAGTTAAGTGCCAATAGAATGGTTTGAATTTTCTGTTAGGGTGGGGTTAAACTTTAACATTTTCTAAATGTTAGGATTATAATTGTTCACTTTAGAATATTAGGATCAAATTTGCCAATTGGTAAAAAATTAAGGTTAAAAGTGACCCTTTTTCCTAAAGGAAAGCTTTGAATAGTGTTTCAAAGTTAGTAGAACATGATGTAAGTGGACACATCTGTTCTCATCCTTTAAATCATATTTCCCATTTCTTTTGTATTAGTTATAGCAAGTCTCCATTTTTCTACTTTCCATTTTTTCATTTAAAAGCTTATTTTAAACTTTCATTGTGTTAATTGTAAGCCTATATATAGACATGTCAATTTTTTTTATCAATGCAATGAAAAAACTTGTGTGAAAAAGTTGTCCTCTTCTTTTACTGCAACTTCTTTAATACTATCGTCATAATTATCTCTTCTTGTCCCGTTTTTTGTATCATTATGTAAAAATGATACTCCCTCCTATCTAAAATAAAAGTCGTTTTAGAGGGATGCACACTTATTAAGAAAGCTAATGAAATGTTTGATATACCCTTATTAGTGGTTGATAAGAGAATGACTTGTCTGCACAAAAGTCGCATACCTTTCCAACTTTTAGAGTTTCGATGTTTTCAACTTTTAGAGTTTCAATGTTTTCGACTTTTAATTAAAAAGAATATTTATTAGTTTTGCACTATCTCCATTTCTCTCGTGCATATGAGCGTCTCTTCATTTCCACTATCTATGTCTATTCGTTTTAACTTTGTATATTGATCTCAACATTGTTGAAAATTTTTAAAATTGATTGATTCAAATTTGGAGCCAAGCACAGTAAAATTGATTAATGAAAATTTTAGAGCCTAAAAACTTACAGAATGTTTAAAAAATTTGTAAAGGAACCAAAACCAAAAACTCTAGTGGCTATATATATATGTATATAAGGAACTTTAAAAACAACAGCATACGTATTCATGGCTTTCAATTTAAAAAACAAAATATTGATTTGAATGTTGAAGTAACATGCAACGAGAGAGAAGTTTCAATTGATTTGAATATTACTCCGGTAAGTTCTGAAAATCCTAATGAAACCGCAATGTCAAGAGTACCAAATCCGTTAACTACAACCACTACGATGTTCGATTTAAATTTGGCCGATCAAGAGTTTAAGCCACCGTTAACAGATGTAGATTCTAATAGTGTGTGTGTGGAAGATGAATCAATCTTATCTCACAATTCAGGTTATTTTTAAACATAGATAATCTTCATTTTTATTTTTATTTTTATTTTTATTTTTTATAATAAATAGTTCTCTCCAATATTGTGAATTTGTTTGGATGTTTCTACTCATTAATGTTTTACTACACTGCAGTTATTATATTTTTTAATGTATTTTTTGTATTGCATGTTTCTTTTAAAATTTTCAACACTACACTAGTAGTTAGTTTTATATTTTAAGAACAAAATTTTAATCTTTTACAAATCCTTTCCAATATTTTTAATATTTATTTACAATACTGCACTAGGAGTATGAAATATTCAATTTTATTTGTTTTCATGTTTGTGTCATTTTATTTTTACAGAGTTGTTTTTAACGTTTCATTTCATATGTCAATTTTGATTTTATGTTTTATTGTGGCATTATTTTTCATTATGGTGATGGAAAGTTTATAAAGTGAACTAGGTAGTTTTATGCAATTTGTGTTGGTTGTGTTTTTTTTTCAGTATTGGTTATTTTAGAAATTAAATGTAACTTTTTTCCTTAAAAACAGATACATTGTTGGAAGACGGAATAGTAAGGGAAACAAAGAAAAATTTAACAAACGAGTAGAGATGGGCAATATACAACACTCTATTAGAAAAAAGTGTTAATGGAAAGTTGAAAAGAGATACAATCAAAGAGGTTGCAGAGATGTTTTCAATTCATATAAGAACAGTCCAAAGGATTTGGAAACGGGCAAAAGATACTCCAAATAGTGAAGCGGTTGATGTGTCCCATAAGAAAACAAAAAATTGTGGGTGGAAGAGAGTTCAAGTTGACTTAAATCACGTTCTTCAAATTCCTTTACATTGACGAAAGACTATAACGTCACTTACCAAATCTTTGAAGGCCAGGGTTACAAGTGTTAGCTACACGTCATTACATAGACGTATAAAGCAAGGTCTTATTCGACGTCATTCAAACGCCATTAAGCCGCACTTGAGAGAAGAAAATAAAAAAGTGCATTTGCGATTTTGCTTATCTATGTTGGATCAAAACAGCTTACCTTATGAGCCAAAATTCATTGATATGTTTAATGTTGTGCATATTGACGAAAAATGGTTCTATATGACTAGGAAGTCAGAAAAATATTATCTACTTCCCACCGAGGAGGAACCTTTGTGCACATGTCTGAGTAAGAATTACATTGAAAAGGTAATGTTTTTAGTTGCTATGGCTCGTCGAAGATTTGACAATGAAGGAAATGAAGTGTTCTCAGGAAAAATAGGAGTGTTTCCATTTGTTACCTCACAACCAGCTCAAAGAAGAAGTCGAAACAAAGATGCTGGAACATTAGAGATTAAACTGATGATCTCAGTTATGAGAGAAACAATAAAGACATTTTGATTGAACATGTTGTACCGGCAATTCAACTTAAGTGGCCCAAAGAGGATTTAAGAAAAACCATATTTATTCAACAAGATAACGCAAGGGCGCATGTTGATCCAACTGACAAGGAATTTCAAAAAGCTGCTTTACAACATGATTTTGATATTAGATTAGTGTGTCAACCTCCAAACTCACCTGATTTAAATATTCTGGATCTCGGATTATTTAGCACCATTCAAGTACTGCAACATAAAGAGTGTCCAAGGACAACGGAAGAACTTATCCATGCAGTTAAAAAGTCATTTGATGAATATCCGACGAAATGATAAATCATATTTTCTTGACTTTACAATTGTGTATGCAAGAAATTATGAAAGTTGAAGGATCTAACAATTACAAAATCCCTCACATGAATAAAGGTGCACAGGAAATTGAGGACCATCTTCCTAAACAAATTAGCTGTGATTCTACTATAGTGCAAAATGTAATGAATTTGTTAACATGAGTAATGTTAAGAGATTTCATTTTGCTTTAATTTTTGTTTTTATTTTTTATATTTTTATTAATGTTACATTTTAAAAAAAAAGAAAAATTAAACACAAATAAAATTGAAACATGAAAGAAAATAAAAATACTAAAATTAAAGAAATAAAAAAACATAAAACTATGATTAAACTACACCGCAATAAACAAATAAAATTAATTAATAGAATAAACTTTATAATTTCCAGTTGTCTACAAAATAAACTTTGATATATAAATTCATCAATTGTGTTCTTAAAATACTCCTAAGAATGTGATGGAATCAATTGTATTACAGTAGCGAGATGGCCATATCCCTTACATTTTGCTAAGTCTATTTTACATACATAAATAAATTTCTTCATATTAAAATCACTGTGTTGTTGCACAATTGATTTTTAATTACTGTAAGCATAAAAATAAATAAAGATGGAAGACCAATAATATAAAGACATAATCAAATTAGAAGACTATTAGAAACAAAATACATCAGCCAAAAAAAAAAACTAAAACCATTAATCTAGATACTAACATTGAAATGAAAACCATCACGTACATTTGTTTAGAAAAAACATGGAAGATAAATTTTCAACATCTCCAATATTATTTGTTGAATCTCCTTATTCGGATGAAGTTATCCTTCCTCTTAATAAAATTTATTGAGATCAAAATCTAAAATCTTCTTCTCAACTCTATTGTCTCCCTCCTTTGCTTCCTTTTTTTCTACTTCATCAACTTGTGATAGCTTCTGTACTTCCTTTATTTCTACTTCATCAACCTGTGATAACTTTTGTACTTTCTTTATTTCTAGTTCATCAATTTGTGACAACTTCTGTATACGGGAAGGAAGAGCTTTTTTCTCACCCATTTTTGATTCTTGCTTGTAGATTATGTGTACAGCTTTTATATTTAGATAAATAAATGAATGTTGTTGAGAACTTAAAAGTTTTGAAGCAAAATAAAAAGAAACATGATGAAGTACATTGAAAAGGTAATTTGCAATAATTAGCATGTTCTAGAAATTGCATGTTCAATTGCCTTGAAATTATAACTTGTGTTATTAGGATATGAGAGAAATTAAAGGGTAATTTTGAAAGTAAAATTATAAACAAGTATGAAAAGTCACAAATGACACCTATTTGAATAAGTGTTGCGTCTCATTAAAACGGCTTTTATTTTAGATAGGAGGGAGTAGAACATTTTTCTTTATATCTCTTCTATTAAGATTGATACCCAAAAATTTTCACTAACTTTAGTATGAAAGATTCTTTTTCTTTTGTCAAAATTTTTTAATTGAGTTAAATGCTGACGGATCTTCTTTAATTACTTATCCCTTTGATATGACGCACGAAAGTGCTTTTTCTTCAGATCGTTTTAATAGTTGGCTGACGTATTACAATTGGATTCTTATCTCAAGCTACGTGTGTGGATGCCAACCTCTTACTGTATTATGATATATATATCTCAATCAACATTAAAAATTCAAAGTGAATCACCACGACGACTGGACGATCTGATCTTTGCCCCACATAAACTGTACTTATCCATGTCCTTTTATATTTGACCACTCAGTTTTGTGACTTTCTCTTGTTCATAGATCTCCAAGTAAACAAGAGGAAGCAAAGACTCAGACATGGATAAGTTGAAGCCAAGCTCACCAAACTCGTCCCCATTGACCCCACTCGACTTCCTTGGAAGAGCAGCCACCGTGTACGGTGATTGCCTCTCCGTTGTCTACAACAACAAAACTTACACTTGGTCTCAAACGTACCGCCGATGTCTCCAGCTGGCATCTTCTCTGTCCGCCGCCGGCATCAAGCGTCAGGATGTTGTCTCCGTCGTGGCCCCCAGCACCGCCGCCATGTACGAGCTCCAGTTTGCGGTGCCCATGTCCGGCGCCGTCCTCAACAACGTCAACACCCGACTTGACGCTCGTACTATCTCCGTACTCCTTCGTCACGGCGGATCGAAACTCGTCTTCGTTGACTGCCTCTCACGTGACGTAGTCCTGGAAGCCATGTCTTTGTTCCCACCCAACACTCCGCGTCCTCCGCTTGTTCTCATCACTGACGATGATGAGCCGCCCGAGTTTTCAGCACTGACTCTTGATTTCATCTGTACTTATGAGAGCATGGTGGAGAAGGGTGATCCTAACTTCGTGTGGATCCGGCCCAGTAGTGACTGGGATCCGATGGTGCTAAACTACACATCAGGGACGACCTCAGCTCCGAAAGGTGTGATCCATTGTCACAGAGGCATATACATCATCACCATTGGGTCGTTGATTGATTGGGGTGTTCCGAAGCAACCCGTTTACCTATGGACCCTACCGATCTTCCACGCCAATGGATGGAGTTTCCCGTGGGGCATGGCAATGGTTGGTGGGACAAACGTTTGTCTACGGAGAGTCGAAGTCGACACAATCTACGGTCTGATCAAACGACACGCAGTCACTCACATGTGTGGTGCGCCGGTGGTGTTAAACATGTTAACAAGTTCAGCTAACTGCAAACCGCTCGACAGCCCAATTCACATTTTGACAGCCGGAGCTCCTCCCCCGGCGACGGTGTTGTTTCGGACGGAGTCCCAAGGTTTTATAGTGAGTCATGGTTACGGTTTGACCGAAACGGCAGGACTTGTGGTGTCTTGTGCCTGGAAGAGAAAATGGAATCACTTCCCAGCGAACGAGAGAGCGAGGCTTAAGTCAAGACAAGGAGTGAAAATTGCAGGGTTTACAGAAATGGACGTGATAGACCCTCGATCAGGAGAGAGCGTGAAACGAGACGGCTCAACTCTTGGCGAGGTTGTGTTGCGAGGAGGGTGTGTGATGTTGGGTTACTTCAAGGACCCAGAAGGCACATCCAAGGCAATGAAATCCGACGGCTGGTTTTACACTGGAGATGTGGGTGTTATGCACCCAGATGGATATTTAGAGATCAAAGACCGGTCCAAAGATGTGATAATCAGCGGAGGAGAGAACATTAGCAGTGTGGAGGTGGAGTCGATATTGTACACTAATCCGGCGGTGAATGAGGCTGCTGTTGTGGCTCGACCCGACGACCACTGGGGAGAGACACCGTGTGCATTTGTGAGCTTGAAAAGCGCGTTCACTAAAAGGCCCACCGAGAAGGAGATTATTGAGTTTTGCAGGGAAAAGTTGCCGCGTTACATGGTGCCCAAGACGGTGGTGATAAAGGAGGAGCTTCCAAAGACGTCGACAGGGAAAATTCAGAAGTTTGTACTTAGAGATATAGCCAAACAAATGGGACCACGGAGAGCTAGTCGCATATAGGATTGATTAGGTGGAGGAGTTGATGGCATTGCAACTCCTTGAATTAAACCTTGCAGTAATTTTAGTGGATCTAAGTGTCATCTCTTTTATTAAGCCATGGGATGTTGGCGAGATTTGCTTTGGTCTTATGAACAACAATAAAAAGTCAAACGAAACCGAAGAAGGTGAGTGAGAAAGCGTGCGAAACTAGACACTACAGTCAACGTTACGTGTGCAATTAAAGTCCTGTTTGCTTCAGTTCCTTCGCTCGTAACGGAACTGTATCATTCTTTTCGTTTATTTATAAAATAACTTATAAGGACAAGACTTAAAAAAAATTATAAGAATGTGAGTATTATATTTTAGTTTTTTTAATATTTTCATAATAATTTCAAAATTAAAAGAAGACAGTATATAATAAGATGATAACTTTTTGTGTATTCTCACTCAAATTTGATATTAATTTGACTTCAAAAATTAAAATTAAAAAATATTAAATTTAAATAATAAACTTATTATTTTTATCTCTATTTATATCTCTATCTATCTTTATCTCTTTGTGTAATTTGTAATAACTTTTAAATATAATAATTTTTTAGTGCCTTAGTTTCTCAACTGTTAAAGGAGAACACTCCCTTTCTTCAAAATCAACGAATTGGATTTAATCTGCTAACCCAATCAGCTAATTACTCGATTTGACATGATTAAACAGCTAAAACTTTTCAATTTACAAAAGAATAATTATTATTTTTTAATTGAAATTTTAATCTTATTTTATTGAACATATTGCACGAAATTGTTTTGAATATATCTAATTAAATTATTATTTAAATGATTGCGTCAAAAAGCAAAACATCAATCAATGAACTTTTAGATATATTTATAATTTATATGTTAAATTTAATTATTTTCATTTTTGTTTTAATGATTTAATAACAAGTTTTAAAAAATATTTATATGTTATAACACTATAAAAAGTAACAGATCATTTTTTAACTCAGATAAATAAATATATACGCCATTGACGTTGATATCCTCACTTTTTTACGCTGCAACAAGGTGGATATTTAAACATGTTCTTAAAATGGTAGCTAAAAGTAAGTCTTTTCGTAGCCAAAGGGTAAAACACTTCGGGACGTTTTTGGTAATCAGTCACCAAATAACCAATTAAGGACTATTTAGCAATGATTTGTAAAAACGTCACCAAAAGTGACCCTTTAGCTGACATTTTTTCAAACGTCGCAAAATGTGGAAGCTTTAGCTGAAAAGACCCTGATTTGATGCCAAAAAATCACCCTTATTTAAACTTTGGCGACGATTTTTCGTAAATTGGGTGAACCTTTGACGGCGGAGGAGGTTAAGGAGTTGGTTAACGGGGGACGTGATCCTCTGTCCCATTTTGTGTGTTCCTATTCTGTCTCATTCAATCTTAACCATCTATTTATGTGGGACTCACATAAATAAATGGTTGAGATTAAATGGGACAGAATAGGTACACACAAAATGGGACAGAAGATTTGAGGGCAGTTAACGGGTGCTTGAAGTCCAACCGGCAATTGAATATGGGTATGTATGCTTTACCCTTCATTTTGTTATTGCTTTTGTTGGGTGTTTGATTCCTTTCCTTTAATTGGGAAATGTGCTTGATTTGTGGAGTTAAGTGGAACTGGCATGTTCTGTTGGTTGGAGGGATTCAATTAATCAGTTAATGTTGGAAGCGAATCCACATGTTGCTGCTGGCTTTGCTTTTCTTCTGTTGTGTGGTTGACGTTGTTATGCGTATTGTATGATAGAAATTTTAATTTGCGCGCTGGATTCCTGGTTGGCTCTCGTTGGGGAAGCCTGGAATGTTGAGCTTGTTCAATTTTAATCTTCGGGCAATCTTTTGCATCTAACTTTAATTCTACTTGGTGCCTTGTTTTGTGATGGCGAATCTCACTAAAACTTTTTGTCTTCATTCATTTTGCAGGTAGAGATGGTTTCACTCATAACATGATGGATAATATTCATGCTCATTGGAAAAGGAGGAGAGTGTGTAAAATTAACTGCAAAGGTTTATGTACTGTTGATATGGATAATGTCTGCCAGCTGTTGAGGTGGTTTCTATTTATCATACTGAGTTGTGATTCATTTTTCATTTTCATATTGATGATTCCAAGTATCGTTGAGTTTGTAATTGTATAATTTAACTCCAATAATCTTGTATTCGGCTGCTAGAGTAATTCTTACATGCAAATTACACTGTATCATAGTTGTTAAAAATGGCTTGCTTGTAACTGATTGGCTGCAGACTTCAGGACTAGTAAAATTGATAGAAAATGGGTAATATATTTTAGGAGATAGTCAAGTAAATGAACACCTATGAAAACTGAAGCTGATTTTCTTTATTGCTTCAGGATTTTCTTATTAGTTATGCTCAGTTTGAGGAGAAATGTCATAATAACAGCTGCATGGCATATTGGCATTGGATTTTAGAACCCTGCTGTTATAGCCAACTTTTGTGGTGAAGATTTAGGAATTAGAACAATGGTATTCGAACTTGTTGTAGATGCTATGTGTTATGACTTCATCCAATCTAAAAGGCCCAGCAAGTCCAACACAAGAATTGAGAGGAAGTGGGAAGCCAGCTCATGAAATCGCCATCGACCAAGTTGCAACTAACGTAGCAATAGATCCAGAAAATCAGCAGAAATGTGTAAGGGGAGTAACAGAATCAAGTTTCCTAACAAAGTATTGGATGGCTTCATATAATGACAGGGAAACGTGGAGACTAAATATTACGAGTCTGTGGGAGAAAATTATAGGTTGTACCAATATTATAAATATTGTACCGGATTTGGTACTGAATTAAATTTTGGTACAGTACTATACCGGTACCGGTCAATACCGGATACTATTTCGGGTAATTTTTTAAATTTATAAAATAGTCCCTGAATTTTTTTAAAAAATTGTAAAATAGCCCATTATCATATTGTACAATTGTACTGTATATTTTTAACCCTGTTTCTAAAAATCAAAATAATAAATAATAATTACAATTAATATGAAATAACAAT
>JANIIA010000190.1:9366740-9380971 GCA_027478495.1 Erythroxylum alaternifolium
TTATTCAATTGATATGATGCCATGTGGAGTATGGTAGTGATTGCACGTAGTGCTCCCTTATCATAGGATATGTATCGAAATGACCTACGGGCGTCCCGGTACGTACCGTACGGTAATGGGGTGTTACATTCATGGATAGCATTTCCTAGAGGTACAAGGTGTCTTCTCATGCAAAGCAGAGTGCTTTGATTAAAGAGCTATTCTCTATGAGGTATACTGGAGAAGGAGGCATTTGAAATATATCATCTAGATAGTGCACCTTTAGAGTAGGTTGAAGGCACTAGATATATCAATTAGTGACTCGCTCATAGTGCATCAGGCACTAAATACTCTTCCTCAAGAGTTTGAGATGTTGGTCACCGCCTACATCTCTCAGAATGAGAAATGGGACATCAATGTCTTGATTTCCTGGTGTGTTGCAGCAGAGGAGAATATTAAGAGTTCTCCTCATACAACTATGTTTAAAGCTGCCAAGGGTAAGGGGAAGGCTAAACCCCAATAGCCTAAGGGTAAAGATAAGAAACCCAAACCCTCTCCGCAAATTCAAAGTGGGTAGTCCAGCATTGCGAAAGGCCCATATGACCTAAAGAGGATAAGCTGCTTCTTCCGTAAGAAAAAGGGGCATAGAAAGGTCGATTGCTTAAAGTACAGGCAATGGAATGCCAAGCAGAACTGTCAGGTAACTCCTTGGCCTATATGATTCATGAATCCAATATAGCTATAACCATATCAAGTTCTTAGTGGATAGATAATGGAGCTTCTAATCATGTTGCTTCCACGATGCAGGGGTTCACATCCAGAAGAAGGCCGACTAAAGGAAAGGAGAAGCTGATGGTTGGCAATAATAAACAGGTGGATGTTTTGTATATAGGAGATGCAGGATTAAACCTTGATATGGGGTTTGTATTAATTTTACGAGACACATTTATATACCATCTTTTAGACAAAATTTGATCTTTGTATCAATTTTGGATAAAGAAGGTTATCATTTTGTATGTGATACTTCGGTTATAAATATTTCTATTAGTACAAGACATATCGAAACTATCTTCTTATCCTATGGATTATATGGTATGTGTTTTACTCCTATCAAAATGTATGTCTCTTCTTATGTTGCTGAACCTGTTACTAGAAAGAGAGCCTTCATAAAGGAAACATCATACTTGTCATGACATAAACGTCTTGGCCACATTTCCAGGGAGAGGGTTGAGATATTGATAAAGGATAACATTCTCCCAACTATGGACTTTAGTGATCTGGAAACATATATCGATTGTTTTAGGGGTAAGTTGACCAAGATAAGAAAAAAGGGATTAACTTGTGCTTTTGGTTTATTAGACCTCATACATACAGATGTTAGTGGTCCCGATACAGTGACGTTGAGCAAAGCAAGATATTTTCGGACATTTATAGATGATTATTCCCACTATGGTTATGTGTTTTTGTTTAAAGAAAAGTCTGAAGTTCTTGACAAGTTTAAGATCTTTAAGGCTGAGGTTGAGAACCAATTGAAAAAAATTAATAAAGATAGTCAGATCTGTTAGGGGAGGGGAATAATGTGGTAGACATGGGGTTGCAGGATAAGAAAATCTTTTTTCAAATATTTGGAATCAGTTGGAATAGTCATTCAGTTCACTATACTAGGTATTCCTGAAAAAATGGTGTGGGCAAAAGGCGCAATCGCACCCTAAAGGATATAATGAAGTCAATGCAAAGCAGGACTAACCTAGCCGAATTCCTTTAAAGTGAAGCCATCAAGACAACATTGTATATCTTGAACAGAGTCCCAAGTAAGTTAGTACCAAAGATGCCTTTTAAACTTTAGGTTGAAAGGAAGCCAAGCCTTGCACACATTCGTATATAGGGCTGCCTTGCTGAGGTAAGGATATATAATCCTTATGAGAGTAAATTGCAACCTCATTCTACTAGTTGCTATTTAGTAGGTTATCTCGACCACTCTAAGGACTACAGATTTTACTATAGAGAATGAGGGACTAAAATAGTGAAATCGTAAACAGCTAAGTTTCTAGAATATGATTCCATGATGAGGGAGGATCTTCGCAACCTCTATGAGATAGTAAGAAGGAAACTATGATTATAATGTATCCACCTCTTATACAGTCGGTTCTAGTGGATGAAGGTCTAAGTACTGTGCCTATGCAGGCACAGGAGCCTATACATGTTTAGGAAGAGGTTTCTGAGGTACAAGAACCTATACAGTTGTGCAGATCCACCAGAGAGAGGTGACTAACTGTCTCATCTGATTATATCGTCTATTTGGGTGAGCAAGAATATGACATAAGACATGTTATGGATCCAATTACTTTTACAGAAGCCATTTCTGTACCCAATGCGGATATGTGGTGGGAAGCAATGAACGATGAGATGTAATCTAGAAGGTATAATAAAGTATGGGAACTTGTTGATTTACTTTAACATTACAGGCCTGTCAGTTGCAAATGGCTATTTTAAGACCAAGAAGGACACATAGGGTCAAGTTGAACAGTTTAATGTGTGTCTAATTACCAAGGAATTCACTCAGAGAGAAAGAGTTGCCTTCAATATTACCTTTTCTCTTGTATCCTCGAAGGATGCATTTAGAGTGATTATGGAGCTACATCAGATGGACATTAAGACCGCTTTCCTGAATATTGACCTTTATGAGGAGGTTTATATGGAGCAACCTGAAGGATTTTAGGATCAAGTTGCAACTGACAAGGTTTGTAAGTTGACTAAATCAATATATGGTATGAAGCAAGCTTCTAAACAATGGTACCTAACGTTTGATGAGGTTTTGACCTCATTCGACTTTGTGGAAAACAAAGTTCAAAAATGCTTATATTGTAAGGTCAAGGAGAGCAAAGTTATATTCATACTATTGTATGTGGATGATATCTTGCTCGCGTAAAATGATTTGACCATGTTATATGACGTAAAGTAACTTTTATCCAAACACTTTGACATGAAGGATTTAGGTGAAGCATCTTTTGTCTTTTGTATACATATTCACTAGGACAGATCTCAACACTCATTAAGCCTCTCACAAAGTGCATACATTGAGCGAGTGCTACAAAGGTTTAATATGACTGAATGTAAACCTATTGTAGCACCTATCTCTTATGGCAAGAGATTATCTTTGGCATAGTGTCCAATGAATGAAGTTGAGAGAGAGGTTATGAGGAATGTTCCACACTCTAGTGCAGTTGGTAGCTTGAAGTATGCCCAGGTGTGTACTAAATCAGACATTGCATTTGTTATTCGATTGCTTGGTTGATATGTAGCTAACCCAGGTGTGGACCTTTGGAATATAGTCAAACGCGTGTTGAGATACCTAAAGGGTAACAAGGATTATACATTGACATACAGAAAAGTCAACGAATTAAACCTCACAGGGTATATAGACTCCGATTTTACTATGTGTCCGAATGACCACAAATCCACTTCAGGGTACATTTTCATGTTGGCAGATGGTACAGTATCGTAGAAGAGTGTTAAGCAAACATTGGCAACTTCCTCGACCATGCATGCAGAGTTTTTTGCATGTTATGGAGCTGCTATATAGGCGGTTTGGCTCAGAAACTTGATTTTTTAGTTGTCTGTGGTAGATTTGATAGCTAGAGTCATTCAGTTATATTGTGATAATCTTGCTGAATTGTTGCTCAGTAACAAAAACAAGAATATCACAGGGTCTAAGCATTTAAAGGTCAAGTATTTAACTATAAAGAAGTTGATTCAAAAATGTGACGTAAAAGTAGAGCACATCAGGACTGAGGAGATGTTAGTTGATCCATTGACTAAAGGACTTCGCCTAATAGTATTTGTTAAACATGTATCCGATATAGGCATTTTAAAATCCTTAAACGGTAGTAGTTAGGGATCACTGTATTACTCTTTAAATGTTTGTACATTTTATTGTATTATGACATTATGGTTATTAATTAACAAAGATGATCATATTCTTTTATCCTGAGTAATAACTATTTTTGTGTGTAGTCATAATATATATAGAAGTCTAAGATTTGCGTTGATCTTAAGCATTTTAAAGGCCATTGGGCATTTATAAAGATTGACCTTGATCCTATGTCATTTAAACACATAACGTTTATACGGATATCCTTAAAGTTTCATATGACATAGGTGATATAAGGTATAATCTCATAAAGGTTTTCTAATGTTGGAGAACATAAAGGTTTTCTCTAATGTTGTTTAGCATCTAGTGAGAGGAAATGAGTTTTCTTCAATGTTATTTAGCATTTGGTGAGAGAAAGCAGGATTTCTCTATTATAGTTTAGCATATATAGTTTAGCATAAAGTTAGAGAAATCGAGACCTACAGACAAAGATGATACATATTAGATAATAAAAGTATCATCCTAATATGTCATACTCTATTTTCTCATTTATGTTAGTAAGGTATTAGATATTTGTGATTATATTAGATCTATGTCACATATGACACATGTGTTATATATTTTTCAGTATCGAAAGCCTTGTATGATGGAATGTTGGACTTTCATTCCCTTTGGATCAAATGTAGTTTATTTTAAAATTTGGTACCAATACAGCAACTTGAATTAACCAAGTTTTCAAACGTTTTTAAGCATAAGTAAAACCACAATTAATAATTGTCCAACAGGGAGAATGTAGGACATTTTTGTCCTTTTCTTATTAAGTGGACAACTATTAATTGTAATTGTGACTTTTCAATTAATTATCAGTTAAGTTACGTAATTTAATCCAAACAAGGATAATAAAGTGACCCAATAAATGATCTAAATCAATAGGTCAAAGTTTGGGTAGAAAATAGATCTCTTTTAATGTGGACCGGACTCATATCAGACTTGTGATGGAAAAACCCGATATGAAAGAGCTATATACAGGTTAAGGTCTCCTACAGTTGCTCACATCAATCATAAGCATATGGATCCTCTAATCTGTTAAGAGAGCTTACATATTAAGAAAACTATAGAAAGACGTTAACTACGTGTCAGGAAGCATAATCCATAAAGGTCTCGAGAGATTGAGATCATTTGGTGCTCAAAAAATGCTTCAGAATTAGAGATGGAACTGAAATCAGACCTATACAATATGAAATATGTAATAAGACCTATACTACGTATTACAATAAAAGCTTGTTGGTGTGAGTTTTTCTTAATTAACAAGTATCATTCTTAGGCTACCCCTTTCAGATGCATAGTCGTCATCCTTACCTTCCTCTCGTTCGGTGTCTTGTCAGTCGCGAAGAGTTTCTAGCATTTATATACTCAGTTTTTCACCCCCCCCCCCCTGTTAAAATCAATCTTGATGAAGCATATGGGAGTGATATAACTCTCCCTAACCGCTCCTCCTTTTGGGGGAGGGGTATCGGCTCCTTCTTAGATGAACTGTTGTTCCTCATAATTTGGTAAGACATTGTCTTTAACTTTTCGAGCTCCTTTTCCTACCTCTCTGTTTAGCTTTGATTCTCGGTGAGCAGTTTTTCATTTCTCAGCTGGTTTTCCAATAAAGTCTTTAGGCTTTCCTTAATCTTTCTTAATTCTGCCACTTGAGTTCTATTACCAGTTGTTTCGTAATAAAAGCGATGAATGAGAAATTTTGGAAAGATTAGAATGTTCATAAATTGTAACGACAAAATAAACTTCAGAATCAGAGGAGGATAGGTAGTGAAGAAAGAGAGACAAGATTCAAACCAATTTTTTTTTATTTTTACGAGTCCATCATTACAGAAATATAGACTTTTCTCTAACAACCCGTCAACTAACACCTATCTTACCATACTAACTATGAGGGTGCAGTGTCTCTTTCGCATCTCGGCGTACAATTTTTAAAAGATATACTTAACTACGTCGTTTATTTACTATTCTGTATGACCTTGTTTCCTGCCTTTTCCTTCTATGGTTTGCTTTGTAACACATTGTTAGCTTCTCATTTATTGGCACTACACAAAAATATAGAAAGTTATAAACATTGTCTAGATTTCTAATTATTTTTTTGTAAGTACAGGAAACTCGTAGCCCTCATATGTTAATGTTTACACCGAAAAATGGGTTTGACCTATTTTTACTGTTTTGGGCCGAAAACCCGAAGCCTAAAGGAAAGCCCATGGTTCGGAGTCCAAAAGAAATCCATTGACCCTAACCCATCAGATTCCAGTGTCTAGCGAAGAGGAAAGTAGTAAAATTGGAGTTGGATTGGGAGTCTAGAAGTCCAAGATAAAAAGGAGATAAGATGATAAACTTGATAGACACCAGCCCAAACTCTATCTCTATTGGATATGATAAAGTTTATCCAAATTTTATCTATATCTAGTAAGATAAAATTTTATCGAATTACAAGTTGAATTGTAGTAGGACACCCATCATCGTTAGCTATAAATAGAAGTTTTGAAGCAGAGAAAACTCTATCCAACCTCTGACATATCAAAAGCCTGGCATCCCAGCAAACCTATTAGCTTATTTCTATTTTCAGCAATCCTCTATTTTTTCCTTAGCACTAGTCTTTCTTTTTCAATTGATTCCAGAAATTTTCAATTTCTTAGTCATTGCGTTTTGTCGAATTGTTTACCAATAAAGCAAAGTTCTTTTTTGTTGGATTTTTTGTCCCTTTCTAGTATACACAACCGTTTGATTTTAGTCTTAGATTATGAGTCGTAATATTTTCGTTCTTATATCCTAGTTTGGAATCACTTTAAATTCTTGGCATGTACACAAACACATTCACACTGAAACAAAGGGCTACGTGTTAACCTTTAATCAAAACAAAGGCAAACAATTACTGATATTAAGTTTGAAATTGATTATGCAAAATTTCAAACCTAAACAGTAGAATCAGAAAAGTTCATGTTTGGAATTACGAGTTTTAACAAACACAGAGAAGAGCTATTTCTTGTAAAAATACCTACAATCCTAATCCCCACGACATGAAAGTCTAAAAGGGTTAGGGTTTATGAAATCGTATATTAATTAAATTTTTTATTTCATTTGATGGAGATAAATTAAAAATATTTTATTTATTTACAGGATTATTATCCCATTTTATTTAATAATTATTTTTATATTAGTTTGAACAATAAATTTCTTAATTTATTAGAAAATATATTTTCTTAATTAAAATTTAAAAATTTTCATTTATCAATAAAAATGAGCTTTCTTTAATTTTTAGAACAAAGATTTTCTAATTTAATAAGCAGTCATTCTAACAAAATTACATGATAAGGTTTCATCTTCATCATCTTCCCAAATAAATATATGAGAATAGTTACATTATTTAGTTATAACCCCAAAGTTAGAAATATCTTTAAAAAATTATCTTGAAGACAAGATTTATCAAAAATAACTTCCCTAAATGCAACATAAAATATTATTTTAAATCAACCAAAACCTATTTATCAAAGTATTTCACAAAACCAAGAAATTGTTTTTGAAATTTAATTTTTTCTTCTAAACAATACAATATATATCTTATGTTTGAACCAACCTAAATTATTTGAAAATTTAAATTAATCAAAATAGATTTTGGCTTAAATGATTTCTATTGGCTTAACATCTTTAAATAATAATATCTTTAATTTTCTAATAAAAAAGATATATATTTTAATAATATATATAGTAAGAATTTTAATCATATTTATATGATTTCTTTAAAATATTCATAAAAATAATTTTTTGGATATTCTAAATTAAGTGTGTAACATTTTGACAAAATTATTTATTTCGTTTCTTAAGAAATATGAATTTATGCTAATTGAGACATAATACCTAATTCCCAATTCTCTAAAACCCTAATTTCTAGTCTTCAAGACTCTCTCCTCTCTAATTTCTCTGTGGAATTTTGGTTTCTCCACTCTCTCTAATTTCTCTTACTCAACGTATTATATATGTTCAAGCAAATGTGAAAGAGATATTGAGAGTTTGTCCACCAGGACCATCAATTTTAAACACTGGATTTTAATTTGGAGATGAGGAACACTACTTTACATAAGAAAACAAAATCGTGACTAAGAGGGTTGATATATTAAGATTTCTTTCACATTCTGAGATGTAGAAAGAAGAAAGAGAGTGTGCAAGCTATCAAAGTGAGCAAAATAAGGAGAATAATATTTAGTCAAACAAAATCACAGCTAATGAGAAAATCTCTCCTTACATTTAGAAACTTTGATTGTATTTCCTTTTAGCCACACTTGCCTCATATAGCTGTAATTCATGTATATAAATAGGCTTGTAATATGCAAAATTAGATATACAAAAACATTGTTCATTTTAATCATTATCATGGTATCAAAGCCAGTATAATTTTTCTTCCCTCTCATGTTTGCTAAATTCTTTTGAGAATTTTTATTTGAAAGTTTGTTCTTTGTTTCTCCAATTGGTTTTTATTTTCACACCAAATTCATACAATGGAGGGAAATAAGTCTGACTCCATTTCTGTTAAATTCAATGGGAAGAATTTTGCTCTTTGGGAATTTCAATTTCGAATCTTTGTTGAAGGTAAAGGATACTCTGGTATTCTTGATGGATCTCGAAAGGAAGAAGGGACTACAGAAGGCAAGCTACAATGGAAAACAAAGAATGCTCAGGTTATCACTTGGATTCTAAATTCTATAGAACCTGAAATTGCACTTAGCCTCCGATCATTCAAAACTGCAGCAACAATATGGAAACATCTTCAAGGAATTTATTCTCAAGTGGATCAATCAAGGCAATTTCAGCTTGAATATGAAATTGCTAACATCAATTAAGAGGATAGAGATATTTGTGGCTTTTATATTGAAATTTTAAAGTTGTGGACAGAGCAAGATATGATCTCTTCTTGTGTTATTTCTGATACCGCATATTCAGAAATTAAGATGGAACGTGATCGTGCTAGAGTGATGCAATTTCTCATGAAACTTCGACCAAAATTTGAGAATGTCAGGGCTATGCTAATTAATCTAGGTAATTTGAGTATAGAATCTGCTCTTGGAGACCTCATTCGTGAAGAAACAAGGTTGAATACTCAGATTCAACTAGACGCCAAAACCAACTTAGTAGATGCAGTTTTTATGGCTTCACGTCGTAAGTATTACTCAAAACAAAAGATTGTAGGGAAAACAGATACTCAATGTCGATATTGTGGTGAACTAGGACATGTGCAGACTCATTTTCAAAAGCGCAATATATGCAACTATTGCAAAAAGCCAAGACACATTATCTTGGATTGTCGCATATTGAAAAATAAGCAGGGTTATTCAAAATTTATTACAATGAGTAATGATGAAGAAAAAGCCAACACTAAAACTCTACTTTCATCAGACATAATTCAAAAGATGATTCAAGATTCGGTGCAAGCAGCTCTTCCAGGTGCCCTTTCTTCTGCCTTCTCTGCTGCTGGGTTATCAGGTAAAGGAAGTACATCTGTGCCTTGGTTCTTTGACTCTGCTGCCTTTAATCATATGTCTGGTCAAAAACATATTTTTTCTAAACTCAAACCTTGTTCTTTGAATAATTCAATTACCACAGCCAATGGACGAAAATTACCCATCAAAGGAATTGGCACTGTTTGTTTGTCTAACGAGTCTAAGAAATCCATTTGTTTACCTAATACTCTTTATGTCCCACACTTAATAGCCAACCTCATTTCTATTAGCCAATTAACTGACCAAAATTGTGTGGTCAAATTCTCCTCTGTTGGTTGTGATGTGCAAGACCTTCAAATGGGACAAGTGATCAACGTGGACGTTTATTTCGTCTTGTTTCAGATAGTACACAAAATTCTCCTCTATGTCTTTCAGCCTTGACTTCTGCATCTGTCGGTCATATCAATAACACTTGGGATCTATGGCATCGTCGCCTTGGTCATCCACATACTAACAGATTAGAATTTATGTTCAAATCTAATTTTCTTCCAAAAAAATTGCATGTTAAGTCTGATATTTCTTAGAATTGTCAAAGTTGTGCCCTTGGAAAATTTGCTAAATTACCATTTCTTTCTAGTACTACAAAAGTTGGTGCACCTTTTCATCTAATACATTGTGATCTATGGGGTCCTTCACCTGTTCTATCTAGACTTGGTTATAAATATTTTGTTTTGTTCATCAATCACTTTACTTGATTTACTTGGGTGTATTTTTTGCGTGCTAAATCTGATCTAGCAAATATAGCCAAGACTTTTGTTACTATGATTGAGACACAATTTGGCAAAATAATCAAAATATTTCGTTCAGATTCTGGTGGGGAATTTTGTGCTTCAAATCTTGTAAAGTTTTTTCAAGGGAAAGTCATTTTAACTCAATATTCTTGTCCTAGAACACCGGAGCAAAATGGTGTTATGGAGCGAAAGAACCCACATGTTTTGAAAATCGCTAGAACACTTTTACTTGAATCATCTGTACCAGCTAAATTTTGGGTTGAAGCTATACATACAACTGTCCATCTCATAAATCGACAATCGTCCCCTATAATTGGTAATCAATCTCCATATTATGCTCTTTACCATAAATTACCTAATTATACCCATCTTTGTGTTTTTGGCTATATTTGTTTTGTTTTGCTTTCTTCTCATGAAAGAAATAAATTATATGCTAAAGCTGCCAAATGTGTGTTTATTGGTTACAGTGATAAACAAAAGGGCTATATTTGTTATGATCCACAGAGTCATCGCATATGTGTGTCTCGTCATGTGACCTTCTTTGAAAATGTCTATTTTTATTCTTTATCTCCTCATCCAGAAGTTACTCATTCTTCCATTTCCTTTTTACATTATTTTGTTGATTCTTCTAATAATCTTACTATTAATAATGATGAGATAACGTCCACTTTGCCATCAAATGATCATGTTCTTGAAGGTCCAACCTCAAACTCTTCCAATATTGATTCCACAACACATCCTCCATCTTTGAGAAGATCCACTCGCGTCAATTTTGGAAAACCATCCACAAGGTATACACCATTCTGCTCTTTCTTTACCCATTCAAACTCTATCTAGATTCCTTCCACTTATAACCAGGCTATTACACAAGAATGTTGGAGAAAGGAAATGGAAGAAGAACTTAAGGCTCTTGAGGAGAATCATACTTAGGATTTAGTTCCTCATTCATCTAATATGTCTGTGATCGGGAGTAAATGGGTCTATACTATTAAAGTGAAGCCGGATGGCACTCTAGATCAATACAAAGCCCGTTTAATGGCGCAAGGATATAAACAAGAATATGGGATTGACTATGATAAAACTTTTGCTCCTGTGGCAAAAATGACTTCCATTCGCACTCTTCTTGCTATAACATCCATCAAGCATTGGCACCTTCATCAATTGGATGTGAAAAATGCATTTCTTCATGGCAACTTGCAAGAAACAGTTTACATAAAGTGCCATCCTGGATATGATCATGCTAGTCCCAATATGGTTTGCAAACTTCGAAAATCTCTATATGGCCTTAAACAAGCACCTCGTGCGTGGTTTGAGAAATTTAGATCTACTGTTTGTTCAGCTGGTTTTCTACAGAGATCCAATGATCACTCACTTTTTACTCGTCAATCTCAGGGTGGAATTATTATTTTACTTCTCTATATAGATGATATGGTCATCACAGGTAGTGATTCTCAAGGAATTACAAAGTTCAAACAATTTCTCACAAGTTCCTTTTCTATGAAAGATCTTGGCACTCTTACCTACTTTCTTGGCTTATAAGTTTCATATATATCTGATGGAATTTTTCTGGCTCAAAGAAAATATATTGAAGTACTTCCCAAGTTGGCCCATCTCACGGATCAAAAGATTTGTTCTACTCCAATGGAACAAAACTTAAAGTTAAAAAGCGATGATGGCGCATCTCTATTCAATCCTACCTTGTATCGACGTTTAGTAGGGAGTCTCATTTATCTTACTACTATGCGTCCAGACATTTCCTTTGCTGTGAAAGTTGTCAGTCAGTTTGTCTCTCAACCAAGGAAGCCTCATCTTTCAGCTCTTCATCGCATTTTGTGATATTTAAAAGGAACTTGTGATCGTGGATTGTTCTTTTCTTCTTAATCCTCTTTTACACTTATGGCATATGCTGACACAGATTATGCTGTTGTGTTGATACCCGAAACTCAACGACAGGATGGTGTGTGTTCTTGGGTAATTCTCCTATCTCTTGGAAATGTAAAAAGTAAGAACATGTCTCAAAATCTTCTACTGAGGCAGAGTATCGTTCTATATACTCTGTTAGTTCTAAAATTGTATGGCTCAAATGGCTTCTTGTGGATTTCGGAATAACTTACACTCAACCTATCACGCTTTTTGGAGATAATACAAGCGCTATCAGCATTGCTATAAAATCCAGTGCACCATAAGCGAACTAAACATATTGAAGTTGATTGTCGTGATTTGGTCCATGACAAGTTCATTCATCTCACACATGTGTCTTCTCATAACCAACTTGTTGATTTATTTACTAAACCCATGTCATCTACACGACACTCCTATCTTGTGAGCAAATTGATGCTTGCTGATTATCACCATCAATTTGAGGGGGGATATCAAAGTGAGCAAAATAAGGAGAATAATATTCAATCAAACAAAATCACAGCTAATGAGAAAATCTCTCCTTACATTCAGAAACTTTGATTGTATTTCCTTTTAGCCACACTTGTCTTATAAAGCTGTAATTTATGTATATAAATAGGCTTGTAATATGCAGAATTAGCTATACAAAAACATTGTTCATTTTAATTATTATCAGTATAAAATTGGAATAACAATTTGATGATAAGATTTTTGAATGTTGAAGATATTCTAAACTCAACTTCGGAGTTTTATTTTTGAATTAATGAAAATTTATTGTTTATGTGTTTATTGGATTGGTGGTGATTTAATTATGTAATTGTATAATTCGATAATAAACTGAAAGGGTGCATGTGACACCCTGTTCCCATCTGACACGTGCCCGTGCATCCTTCGGACATTCGAGCACATATCGACGAAAGCGATGTGCCAACTACATCACTTTCACATAACTCATGGCATTATAAATTAAAACCATAATTATCATAATAATTAAACCCAAAATTTCTCGTTTCATTTCATAAACGATATGTACATTGTAGCTTTACAAGTCATCCATATATGTGCAATATCAACAATCTATCAGAGTCTACAGCTCTGCTACAAAACATGTTACATATATGAAGAATTATACAAAAATGTTAGTCTAAGTCTTTCACCCCAGTTGACCGATCCTTGAGCCATGTTTTATATCCTAAAATTAGTAGTAGATCTCTTCTAAGTTGTCTTAGATGTTATATTGTCTATCTCGAACCTGAAAATGTCAACGTTGTAATTTGGTTGAGTTTTGTGAACTCAGTTGAGCAACTATGCTCAATAATTCACCCATATCATATAACACATCAATTCAAATAATCACATAAGTCACATAATTCACATTATTATGTGACTTATGCTTCCAAATTGTACCTAAAATCATATATGAATTAAAGTGAGTATCTTAATAGTTTTTGTATCATTAATTGCTAAGTGTAAATTATTAAATGTATCAATAATTAAACATATATCAATTTCCCCCATACTTAGCTTTTGACCGTCATGGGGCAAAACATCCAAATTAAGTTCAAAGACTTGAACCATTTACTCAATTCCCATATTTCCAAGACTATATAATCATAACCAAAGATGAATGACTTTTAAAAAATCATAGTAAGAATTTAACATTCAATGCTTGTACTCATGATCAATCAACAAGCATTATCTTCAAAAACTGATCAATCTAATGGGAGACTCAGAAAATGTGTTTAACTAAAATATATCTACGGATATACTCAACACCATTCATAATCATAACAATCCATAACTTCACATATCATTTCATTTCTCCGCCACTATAATTCATTTGCAAAATCATGAATCAAAGGACTTTTAAAGGTTGTAATGTAGGTAAAGGTGAGATAAGATATGTTTTGGGTCAAGTAGCGTGAAAGCCAGCAAAGCTGGTGAAACAAAAATAACACTCAACCAAAAATTGGGTACCGTCATTTATGATGAATGAAACATTTATACTTCACAAACCCATTCAAATTTCACACACCAACCACATGAAGCATATACCAATCCAAAGGAATCACTCATACAATTTATGCCAACAATACATTGAAACCACAAGAGTGAACCTTGCAAGCCAACGTCTACCTCATATTCAACATACTCAAATAACACATTCATTACAACTCTAGGAAGATGCATTAATTATGAATAACTTTG
>JANIIA010000190.1:9381071-9394815 GCA_027478495.1 Erythroxylum alaternifolium
TGTTTACATGAAGTGCCCTCCTGGATATGATCATGCTAGTTCCAATATGGTTTGTAAACTTTGAAAATCTCTGTATGGCCTTAAACAAGCACCTCGTGCGTGGTTTGAGAAATTTAAATCTACTGTTTGTTCAGCTGGTTTGCTACAGAGCTCCAATGATCAGTCACTTTTTACTTGTCAATCTCAAGGTGGAATTATTATTTTACTTCTTTATGTAGATGATATGGTCATCATAGGTAGTGATTCTCAAGGCATTACAGAGTTCAAACAATTTCTCATAAGTTCCTTTTCTATGAAAGATCTTGGCACTCTTACTTACTTTCTTGCTTAGAAGCTTCATATACATCTGATGGAATTTTTCTAGCTCAAAGAAAATATATTGAAGACCTTCGCAAGTTGGCCCATCTCACAGATCAAAAGATTTGTTCTACTCCAATGGAACAAAACTTAAAGTTGAAAAGTGATGATGGCGCATCTCTATCCGATCCTACCTTGTATCGACGTTTAGTAGGGAGTCTCATTTATCTTACTACTATGCATCCAGACATTTCCTTTTCTGTGCAAGTTGTCAGTCAATTTGTCTCTCAACCAAGGAAGCCTCATCTTTCAGCTCTTCATCGCATTTTGCGATATTTAAAAGGAACTTGTGATCATGGATTGTTCTTTTCTTCTCAATCTTCTTTTACACTTATGGCATATGCTGACACAGATTATGCTGGTTGTGTTGATACCCGATGCTCAATGACAGGATGGTGTGTGTTCTTGGGTAATTCTCCTATCTCTTGGAAATGTAAAAAGCAAGAATGTGTCTTAAAATCTTCTACTGAGGCGGAGTATCGTTCTATGTCCTCTGTTAGTTCTGAAATTGTATGGCTCAAACAGCTTCTTGTGGATTTCAGAATAACTTACACTCAACCTATCACACTTTTTGGAGATAATACAAGCGCTATCAGCATTGCTACAAATCCAGTGCACTATGAGCGAACTAAACATATTGAAGTTGATTGCCACTACATTTGTGATTTGGTTCGTGACAAGTTCATTCATCTCACACATGAGTCTTCTCATAACCAACTTGCTGATTTGTTTACTAAACCCCATGTCATCTACACGACACTCCTATCTAGTGAGCAAATTGATGCTTGCTGATAATCACCATCAATTTAAGGGGTGGATATCAAAGTGAGCAAAATAAGGAGAATAATATTCAAACAAAATCACAACTAATGAGAAAATCTCTCCTTACATTCAGAAACTTTGATTGTATTTCCTTTTAGCCACACTTGCCTTATATAGCTGTAATTCATGTATATAAATAGGCTTGTAATATGCAGAATTAGATATACAAAATCGTGACTAAGAGGGTTGATATATTAAGATTTCTTTCACATTCTAAGATGTAGAAAGAAGAAAGAGAGTGTGCAAGCGTCCTCTCTCTACAGTGCTTTGATTTTGTTATTCTTTTTTTTTTAATTCTACGATGGAAATCTACTAATTATGTGTCTAATGCTTTCAGTGAGAGGAGGCCATGGAGGGTTTCTTTTAGTTAATTTTAATAGATATTAGGTTTTGCAGGAAAGGAATGAAACTAAGTATTTAAAATAGATTCTTTACAGTTGTTGGAGCGCCGAATTCTAGAAGAGGAAACATTGTGGAGGTAGACATGAGAGTTGTGAAAAGGAAGAGAGAAAGGCTTACAAAAAGAAAAATAAGGCTACAAAGGGAAAAGAATGAGAAACAAATGAGACATCAGGAGAGACGTTGGCGATGGAAAAGAGAACCAGAAACCAGAGAACCAACTAAGATAATAAACTTTGGACCGATTATTATAATAACATCAATTATAAGTATGGTTCATACGCTTTCTCTTTGAAATTAAGAGAACCAACTAAGAAGATTTACTGAAACCCGTCTTCATATCCCTGCCATGCTAAGAGTATCATTATAATTTGCACTCCTAATTTGCGATTAGTTACTACACTGAATTATCAGAAAGAGTACAATTCATCAATTACAGAATCTACTCATTAATAAGCGATCGCAACCGATTTTGCACAAAAGCCCTCACCTCACCCATCATCAGAGCAGTTTCAGGCAATTCAGGCATAGCATAGAATCCATGTATAGCATCAGGGTATTCTACCAACCTCACTTCCTTCCCACATTTCTTCAACCCTTCACAGTACTTTCTCTGCCAATCCTGCAATATATCAAAACCTCCAGCAAAAACCAGTGTGGGCGGAAATTTCTTGCCGGAAATGTCCTCTCCGTTTGGTCCGAAAACATTTATTGCACGATGGTTTCGGTCCGATCCCTGAGGCATAAAGGCCTTCCAAGCCCAGTCCGTACGCTCCACACTCAGTACAGGAGCTACTCCATCCAGATTGATTTCAGACTCAGTTCTCTCCTTTCCTCCAAAAAATGGTTGTAACGCTATAAGCCCAATAATCTTCAGGTTGGAGAAATCGTATTCGCTGGCTCTGAGTGTAACATAATGAGCTAGGTTACCTCCTGCACCGTCACCAGCCATAAAACACTGTCCAAGGTCAACTTTTGCAGAGAAATTCTCGAAGTTCATGCCATCTATGAACTTTAACGCGTCGAGGCCATCCTGGTACTGCAATGGATACTGATATTCCGGTGCTAGACGGTAGTTAACGGAGATAACGACAGCAGGGACTTCACGGGTAAACCGCCGACATAATTGGTCGAACCGCTTGGTGTCTGCGCCCATGGAGAAGAATCCACCACCGTGAAAGTAAACGATCACGGGCATCCTGGAACCTCCGGTGGCTGCGGTGGTGGGGTTGTAGAGGCGGAACCAGAGGTTGCCATCATGGTTGTCGATAGAGGTGTCAAAGGATGTGACACCATCGATGGGCTTCGCGGAAGCAGGTACTTTGGGGTCGAACACGCTTAAAAGGCTGCGGTTTACGGTGAGGTCGGAGCGACGAGCGGCATCCGACCCGAAGGTGTGAGTGGCAAGCATGAACTTCACCTTCAGAGGAAGGCGCGGCGGTGATTTTCTGGCCCTCTCTGACATTTGGAATTGGAAGAGATTTGCAGTGGTTTAGATTCTATTGTTTTACTTATTAGTTCTGATGCATTTCCTTATCAAAATCTTTGCTTGCATTAAGTTAGTTGGAGGTGTTCTGTGGCAGCAGATCCGACGTGCATGTGATATTTGACATGTTCAGACATCGTAGAAGGCGGAAACAGTCATATTTGAGATTTAGACTTCGGAGAATGCTTGGTATTTGTGAAAAAAAGAAGAAAATTTACATAATTTGATTAATTAATTTAGCAAATTATTGAAACTTTTGCATGCATGTTAGACTAAATCATAATTTATGAAAAATTACATTAAAGTATAGATACAAGAAAATACAAGATAAAGTTGTTGGATTATACTCAACCATCAATTAGTTGGTTGTTGATTTTGTGATATAATTAATTAAAGATATCTTTATCTTACGTGTATTTGTTTAATTAACTAAGACATATGATAAAGTTCATAAGATAAATATATTTTGTAAATGAAACCATACTGAGATAATAATTATAAGATTTATATTATATTTACATATTATCGTTAAATTATTTCGAGTCATTGTTCTATTAAGACTAGATATTAATAGAGAGGAAATATTAGTACACATTATATTTCTTTGTAAACTATAATATGGAAATATTTAATCAAATGTTTGAATATTTTATTAGAGAATAAGTTCATCTAACTTGTCTGATTATAAGGATTTTAAATGAAATATTATTTGTGATATGTGAATTTCTCGTATAATGTTGTGTAATTGATCATTTGATTTGAGATTAACAAGGCATCTCATGTAGTAATTACTATATTTTGAAACTACTTATGACATATTCTAATCAAACTAGCTCATTCGGTTGTACTTAAATATATCACAAATTATATGAAGATAGTTGAGAAAGCTAAAAAGAATTTGTTACTCTAATAAAACATTACTTTTGAGCTTGTAAATTTTTTCATTTTGAGGATGTGTGGTTGATCATGTAATTTGATATTATAAAGATATCTCATATATGAATTAATATATTTTAAAACTAGTTAAGACCTATCATAATTAGAGTAGCTCAATTAGTTGTATTTAAATATAATATGAATTATATGAAGATAGTTGGAGGAGCTCTATGGCAGTAAATCTAACATGCATGTTATATTGTCATGTTCATACATCATAGAAGGTAAAATCGATTACTTATATTTGAGATTTAAAGAATGCTTGGTACTTGTGAAAAAAAAAGGAGAAAATTTGCATAATTTGATGAAATAGTGCCTAACTTAATCCAAAATCAAAGTTGCTTGAGGATCACACAAACCAAGTAGTAGTAAATATGAGTGGACATGAATATTATCCTGTTTTAAGGGATCTGATGTTTGGTATATCAATTACTCAATGTAGGAAATTATTGAAAATTTTGCTTGTTAGACTAAATCATAAGTAATGAAAAATTAAAATAAAGTATAGGTATGAGCTTATATAATAAAGTTGTTGGTTTATACTGTACCTTCAATAAATTAATTGGTTGTTGATTTTATGATATAATTAATTAAAGACATCTTTATCTTAAGTGTATTTGTTTAATTATCTAAGATGTAAGATAAAGATAATAAGATAAATATATTATGTAAATGAAATTATATTAAGATAATAATTATGAGATTCATATTATATTTACATATTAATGCTAAATTATTCTTAGTCATTATTCTATTAAAAATGAGCATTAATAGAGTAAAAAGACTTGCATGTATTATATTTCTTCCTTATGAAAAAAGTAGTTAAGTTATAAAATAAAATATGGAGATATTTAAACAATGTGAATATTTTTTGGAGATTAGGTTGACTGAAATGGTCCGATTATGAAGATTCCAAATCAAATATTATTTATGTGTCTATGAATTTGCTCATTATGATATTATGTAATTGATCATTTAACTTGAGATTATTAAGATATCTCATATAAGAATTACTATATTTTGAAACTACTTATGGTATATCTTACTCATAATAACTCAATCGATTGTATTTAAATATAATACAAATTATATAGAGATAGTTGAGTAAGTTAATAAAGAATTTATCACTCTAATGAAACATTACTTATCTGTCTGTAAATTTCATCTTTATGATGTTGTGTAATTGATCATTTGATTTGATATTACTAAAGTATCTCATATAAAAATTGCTATATTTTGAAACTATTTAATACTTATCATAATTATAGTAGCTTAATTGGTTGTACTTAAATATAGTATGAATTATATAAAGATAGTTGAAGGAGTTCTATAGCAGCAAATCTAATATGTATTCAATATTATCATGTTCAAACATCATAGAAGGTAGAAATATTTACTTGTATTTGAGATTGTTAGGCTTCCAATTCATAAAGTGTATTACAGGAGGAAAAAGGGGCAAAAATAGGAAAATAGTAAATGATGCTGAGGTGGAGCAATATGCCAAGGCAGTTACAAAATAACTGCACGTGGGAGAGAAAGATGGGAGGATGAATGGGAAAGACAGACAATCAAATCGTAAAAGGAGAATGGAAAGAGAGAGGAAGATTATTTTAGAGAGTTGTAGAAAGTGGTGGGGCATTTTTCCTAGTAAGTAGGGTTGTAGCCTAGAGGGAATTTTGGCGATGTTGGCTGGTCTTCTTATTTGTCTTGTATTTGAACATTGAATTGAATAGCAATATTTCAATTACCAACGTTGATTTTTCCTTATGTGTTTGAGTTGATAAATTAGGTTTGCTGGAGGAATTATTTGTTGTGTGTACAGGGAGAATATTGTGTTTGTTGTGTGTACAGGGAGGAACCTGACACTTTTGGTATCAGAGTCTACTAGAACTGGGTTATGTTTAATATTAGAATGGATTTAAGGATTGAACGAGTAGAAAGAGAGCTAACTAGAAAAATAGGGGGACTGGAGGATGACATTCGAACAATACGAGAAGCGGTTGATGAACTTAAGGGTCTAGTGACATTGGTTTACCATAACAATCAGCAGCAAAGAAGGGGAAAAGATCCTAAGGAGCATTCAACGACTCAAGGAGGTGAGTGTGAATAGGAAGAGAGGAATGAAGGGGCTAATCAGGGGCAGAGAGAACCAGAGATGAGGTTGTCAAAAAACCAATGTCGCATTGGGGGAAATGAATCCTACGCATAGTGGTGGGGGTGGAGCAAAACCCATGGCGATTGGATCTATCGGTGTTCACTAGAGAAGATTTGATAGGGTAGATTTTTTTAGTAGAGAGGTATTTTATGGTGAGTTGTATTTAGAGAGAGATCAAATTTCGAGTGTTGCGGTCTGTATGGGAGGGTTAGCCTTGACGTGGTTGTAATGGGTGAAATCTAGAAGTCCTATCACAGGTTGGGATGAATTTAAGAATGCTTTACTAAACTGATTTTGACTGTCGTAGGAGGGGAAGACTCATAAGGAGTTACTGTCACTTCGATAATAGAGCACGATGACTGAGTATAGAAGTTGATTTAAGAAGTTAACAGCACCATTGATTGACCTATCAAAAGAATTGCTAAAGGGGGGCATTAATGGGTTAAAGAAGGAGATTCGGGTTGAAATAAGAATTTTAGAGCCCAATACATTAGCTCAAGTAATGGGGACAACCCAAAAGGCGGAAGATAGAAACCAAATTTTGGGTTCAATGAGAGAGTCCAATGGAAGGCCCAAGTCCACTATGAGTTTTCTAAATGGACCTCAAAGAAAATTGTTTCCTCTAACATTTCAATCCAATAGCCCAAACACATATGCCTCAACCCATTCCTCTTACCACTCCACCTAACCTTCAACTCCTAACCCAACAAACCCTAGTTGACTCATCTTAATTAAAAACTCAATTTACCCAGCTTCAAACTATCAAACACAACCAACTAACCCAAATCACCACAATCACAACACCCAAACATGAACTCCCTTCAATCCAATCCCAGCCTAAATTTCCCCCTATACCAACAATTCTGCTGAAGAATCAAGATAGTCAATAGAGAGGGATCGCCAACCACCTTATCACAAACTAATAGACAAAGAGATTTAAAACAAGTTAGCGAGGTGCCTTTGTTTCCGTTGTGATGAACCTTTTAGGCCAAATCATAGTTGCCACAATCGTCAACTACAGCTGTTGGTAGTCAAAGGGGAAGATGTAGATGGGGAGGAGCCGTTAGTTTTTTCAGAGACCCATGCAATTGAGGAAATGAGTATTAAGACGGTTATAGAAGGGAGCAAAATTAAGTTGTCAGCTCATTTAATGGTCGAAATCAGCCCATATAAGACCTTTAAATTGACTGGTAAGTTAAACAATTGTGAGGTACGCATTCTAGTCGATAGTGGTGCAAGCCATAACTTCATCTTTGGGTTTCTGGTTAAAGACATGGGTTTGGAAATTGAGCCTATTAAAGGATTCAGAGTAACAGTAGGAGACGAGTTTAAGATTAAGGGACAAGGGGTCTGTAAAGGTATAAAGCTAAAGGTTTAAGGGATTGAGGTTAAACATGATTTTTTGCCTTTCCAATTAGGAAATGTTGACATCATATTAGGTGTACAGTGGTTTTCACAACTGGGAAAAGTAAAAGCGAATTGGCAATTACTCACTTTGAAGTTTAAAATTGATGGGAAATTGTTCAATTTGAAGGGTGACCCATCTTTGTCAAATATGGAAGTCACTATGAGAACCCTGATGAAGTCGGTGAAAGATACTGGGCACAGTTTTGGAGTAGAATTAAGGACAATAATGGACACACAAGTGCTTGAATCAATTAGTGAAGACAATGACATTTTGGAGTTGTTATTTAATTTTTGGGATTTATTCACCAATCCGAAAACCCTACCTCAAAAATGAGCTAGAGACCATTCCATTATACTGGCAAAAGGAGCACAGCCTCCAAATTTGCGGCCATACTGCTACCCCTACTATCAGAAGAACGAAGTTGAGAAAATGATTCACGAGATGTTGGAAGTCGGATTAATTCAACCCAGCAATAGCCCGTTTTCAAGATCGATAATTCTAGTTCAAAAAAAAGATGGTGGTTAAAGATTTTGTATAAGGCTCTTAATAATATCATTGTGGTAGATAAATTTCCAATCCTAACAATTGATGAGTTACTTGATGAATTGGGCGGAGTGAAGATATTTTCAAAGTTGGATCCTAAGTCAGGGTATCTCCAGATTAGCATTGCTATAGGGTATCACCACAATGGCCACTACGAATTCTGAGTCATGTCATTCAGATTGTCAAACGCATCAACGACCTTCCAAGCAGTCATGAATGACGTAATTAAGCTCTATCTAAGAAGTTTCAAATTAGTTTTTTTATGATATACTAGTGCATATTCGGGACAAGTAGAGACATTTAGCACCTCCATACAACATTAACCTTGCTTAAGGAACATAAAATAGTGGTAAACTGAAAAAAAGTGTGTTTTTGGAAGTGAAAGGGTTGACTATTTGGGTCATATAGTTTCAGCAGAGGGTGTGGCAACTGATCTAGCAAAGGTGGAGTCCATGTTAAGTTGGTCGGTACTAAAAGATGTAAAAGGGTTAAGAGGATTTCTAAGTTTCAATGGTTATTACCATCATTTTGTTAAAGGTTATGGAAAGATAGTGGAGCCTCTCACTAGGCAGTTGAAGAAAGACAGATTTGGGTGGACATCGAAAGCAGCTGAAACTTTTGAGAATTTAAAAAAGGGTTATGACTACAGTGCCTGTCTTAGTTATGCCAAACTTTCAGAAATCTTGGGAGCTATGTTAATGCAAGAAGGTCATCTATTAGTGTTATCAGCCATGCTTTATCGCCCCGTAATGTTTAAAATTAGTTTACGAGAGAGAGCTGATGGCTATAGTGTTTGTTGTTAAGAAATGGTGACATTACTTATTGAGACGATGTTTTGTAATCAAAACCGATAAGAAAAGTCTCAAATTTTTAATGGAGCAAGGGGTGCTAAGGGAAGACTAGCAGAAATATGCAATCAAGCTGATGGGGGTATAATTTTGAAATTTAGTATCGAATAGGGAAGGAAAATAGGGCTGTCAATGCCTTATCTAGATGAGTAGAGTTAGTGCTAGTATCTGTAATACATACACCACAGATTGAGGGGCTTATGGAAGAGGTATAGCGACAGATGCAAAGTTGCACCAAATTATGCAGGATTTATTAAAGAGCTCTAATTCCCACATGGGGTATTCTCTACGACAAGGAACCTTACTTTACAAAGGGTGATTGGTAATGCCAAAAGGATCCTCTTTAATTCCAACATTATTAAATGACTTCCATTCTTCACCAACTGATTCGGGGGTCATTCTGAATTTATCAAAACTTATAAAAGGGTAGTAGGGATGTCAATGGGCCGAGCCGGGCTAGGTCATGACAGGCCGGGATTGGTTGGCCCACGACCACCAGCCCGACTCATTTATATTTCTAAATTAAAAAATTACAAAACGGCGCCGTTTTGTCCAAAATAGGTGGGACGGGCCGAAATTGCCACCCCTAAAGGCTAGTAGCCATAGTGTTTCGGGAAAGTTTAAAACGGGATGTCCGATAATTTATAATAGTATATGAGATGTGCCAAAGAAACAAATACGAAGTTGTTAGAGCAATCGGTCTGTTACAACCCCTTCTGATACCAACCCCAAGTGTGGGGGGATATATCTATAGATTTCATGGGAGGATTGCCCAAAGCAAATGGTTACGACATTATATTTGTTGTAGTGGATCGGCTACCAAGTATAGCCATTTCATTCCCCTCAAACACCCTTTCACGACAAAACAAGTAGCTGAACTATTTGTTCGGGAGGTCATTAGGCTGCAAGGGTACCTAAACACCATTGTTTCAGATTTAGATAGGGTATTCGTAAGCCAATTTTGGTCTGAATTGTTTCGCCTTTCAGGTATAACTCTTAAACTCAGTTCTTCCTACTATCCACAAACTGATGGACAGATAGAGGTGGTCAATTAGAATTTAGTGACTTATTTATGATATTTTTCTAAAACACAGCCAAAATAATGACCTAAATGGCTTCCATGGGCAGAATTTTGGTATAACACTACTTATAATGGGGTCATCGGCATGACCCCTTTTAGAGCCTTATATGGACGCAATCTCCCTACTCTGTTAAGATTTGGTGAGAATGATTCAATGGTGGAAGAGGTAAATATACAACTTAGGGAGAAAAAGGGGCAAAATAGGAAAATAGTAAGTGATGCTGAGGTGGAGCAACCTGTTGAGGCATTTACAAAATAACTATACTTGGGAGAGAAAGAGGGCAGGATGAATGAGAAGGACCAACAATCAAAGCATAAAAGGAGAGTGGAAAGAGAGATGGAGATTATTCTAGAGAGTTGTAGAAAGTGGTGTGGCATTTTGCCTAGGAAGTGGGGTTGTAACCTATAGGGAATTTCAGCGATGTTGGCTGATCTTCTTATTTCCATATGTTTAATGTATTATATTTGAACATTGAGTTGAATAGCAATATTTCCATTACCATTTTTGATTTTTCCTTATGTGTCTGAGTTGATAAATTAGGTTTATTGTAGGAATTGTTTACTGTGTGTATAGGGAGAATATTGTGTTTTTTGTGTATACAGGGAGGAACTTGACAGAGATTTAGAAAATGCTTGGTATTTATGAAAAAAGAAAATTTACATAATTTGGTGAAGTAATGCCTAATTTAACCCAAAATCAAAGTTGCCTGAGGATCATATTAAGCAAATTAGCTAGTAATAAGTATGAGCGGACATCAATATTACCCTATTCTACGTGAGCTCACGTTTTTGAACATTTGAACTATCAAATTCATTTAATAATGTTGCCTTCTTCTTTGATGTATTGAATCATGGAACTATCAAGTTCGTCACTAACGAGGAAAAAGCTCTAAAAAGATGGAATGAATTAATTTTGGTTACATTTGTGAGAAATTTCCTTGTTATTTAATTAGAGAAAAGTAATATCTTCTCTATAAGAGCAAACAATCTAAAGTGTAACTAATCCAACAATAAATTTTTTAATAGAAATATTACAAATAATGAATTACAAAAAGAGGTTTAAATTTCAAAAGGTTTAGAATTTTTAAGAAAATCAATTATTGCTTTATTCAATTATTGGAAGATGATTTACAACTAACTTTCTTCCCTTTGTTTGTGCAACTTAAACATATGCAAACTATGTCAAATAGTCATGAAGCCAATTTTCCAATTTCTTTTGAAGTCATTAAGGCTCAAACCTATTTATCCACTATCATCTTATCTCATGTTATTACCTGAGATGTAAGATAAAGATCATAAGATAAATATATTTTGTAAATGAAATTATTGAGATAATAATTATGAGATTCATATTATGTTTACATATTATAACTAAATTATTCTAAAAAGACTAGCATATGTTATATTTCTTCCTTATGATGAAAGTAGTTGAGGTTATAAACTAAAATATGAAGATATTTAAACAATGTGAATATTTTTTTGAGAATAGGTTCATTGAACTGGTCCGATTATAAATATTCCAAATAAAATATTATTTACGTGTGTATGAATTTGCTCATTATGATATTATGTCATTGATCATTTAACTGAAGATTTTTAAGGTATCTCATATAAGAATTACTATGTTTTAAAATTACTTATGACATATCTTATTCATAATATCTCAATCGATTATATTTAAATATAATACAAATTATATGGAGATAGTTGAGTAAGCCAATAAAGAATTTATCACTTTAATGAAACATTATTTATCTGTCTGTAAATTTCATCATTATGGTGTTGTGTAATTGATCATTTGATTTGATATTACCAAAGAATCTCATATAAGAATTACTATATTTTGAAACTATTTAAGACATATCATAATTATTGTAGCTTAATCGATTGTACTTAAATATAGTATGAGTTATATAGAGATAGTTAGAGGAGTTTTATGGCAACAAATCTAACACGTAAGTAATATTGTCATGTTCAGACATCATAGAAAGTAGAAATAGTTACTTGTATTTGAGATTTAGAAAATGCTTGGTATGTATGGAAAAGAAAATTTACATAATTTGATGAAGTAATGGCTAATTTAGCCCAAAATCAAATTTGTTTGAGGATCACATTAACCAAATTAGCTAGTAGTAAGTATGAGCAGACATCAATATGAGGTAAAGTAATATTGAACTAAATTAGGTTAGCCAAGGTAATGAACATTTGTGATAAATATTAATGAACTACAAATCTAACCACATTAGTTAGTTCAATCATTTTAAGTAATCGATTTAGTTATGTGAGAAAAATTTTCTCTTTAATAATTATACATTTTTCTCTATTTTTTTGTCCATTTCTTTATCTTAGCTCACATAATAAGAACTTGTTGGGAGGGTATAATCTAATCCTATTCATAGTGAAACAAACACAAAACCTTTTCTTTCAATTTCTTAAAAGTCAAGATCAATTAAATTCTATAATATGATTAATGCATAAACATAATAAGTATAAATGTAAATGGTTTTGTTGATTTTAGTTTCATGGATGGATTTTAGAACAGCTCCTTATATGGGGGATATTCTGAGATTCCCTTATACTGACTGTTCTAAGAGGTGGGTTGATTTTTCAGTACCACCAAGAAATTTGCCTGATTGCTCCATATTCTTCTTTCTTTTATTTGTTTTTTGTCTTTAACTTCCAACGGATTGGCTGTATTGATGATTTGAGCGATAAGAATCTCTCCTTTGTTGATAAGCCTACGTATGGCTTTTGGTTGAGTGACAATAATGTAGTGGCCAACATTTCAACTTACTCATTTGGTAAGAACAAAATTGTTTTGTGAATTTTACTTAATTGAGTGTGATACGTAACGGTACCTTAGTTATGTATCCCAGATCTATATGAAGGAATTAAAAACGAAGGAATGTGGAATACCTGATTTCGATTCCGTCTCTGATTTCGAAGCCAATTCCGGGACCAAACGAGCTTCAATCTTTTGGGACCTTTACGAAAAGTATTCACCAGCACGTAGTTTAGGTCTTTCTTCAGTTTTCTCAGTACGTAAGCTCTTTTAACGGGTCAGAGATTTCTTATGTTTACGATTGATATGACCAATTGTAGGAGACCTTAACTTTTATATATAGCTTTCATATCGAGTTTTTCTATCACAAGACCGATATAGACCAGGTTCACACTAATCGGGATCTATTTCCCACTCAGACTTCAATTCATTGATTTAGATAATTTATTGGACTACTTTATCATCTTTATCCAGATCAAATTAAGTAATTTAATCGATGATTTAATTAACAATAAAAAATACAATTAAATGTTGTTCAACTTTATGATAAAGGACAAAAAAGCCAACATGGAGAAGTTGTAAATGAATGAAATTTCCAGATTTAGTAGAAAATTATTCAATTAGTTTAATGCCTCATGAGTTTACTTAGAATTCTCATCAACTCTCTCTCAGAATTAATACCTCATGATCGTCTCATCATCATAAGATCGGAAAATAATCATCTATATATGTAGATACGTACCATTCAGGCGATACAAATATGGCTTTAACTGTTACCCAGTTGACGAACCTAACTGTCTGTTTGGTTGCTGTCTTCAAGATGCAGAGACAGAACGGAACAAAAATTTAGAGACAGAACAGAACAAAAATTGAAGACAGTAAGCTGTTTGGTTATGAAGGACAGAACAGAAAAAATTGTCTTCGTCT
>JANIIA010000190.1:9531937-9548655 GCA_027478495.1 Erythroxylum alaternifolium
GATATTCCAACCAACTTGACTCATTGTACCAAGCTAGAGCGAATAGATTTTCAGCTCAACAAGCTTGTTGGAAAAATCCATGAAGGTATTGTTTCCCTTGTGAAGCTAAATTATCTGAACCTTTATCGAAACAACTTGACAGGAAAGTTACCATCTTCACTTGGCAACCTCACATCGCTCGAGCTTTTTGATGTTGGAGAAAACAAATTAATGGGAGAGATTCCAGTTGAAATAGGCAAATTATCAAGATTAACAGTGTTCCAGATTTCAGTCAATAGCATTTCTGGTACAATTCCTGAGACCCTTTATAATATTTCATCGCTTAGGGTCTTTTCAATTGCTGGTAATCAAATTCGTGGGACTATACCGTTCGACATTGGCCTCAATCTCCCAAGTCTCACATGGTTTAGCGTTGCCGGAAATAGATTCTCTGGATCAATCCCGTATTCATTTGGAAATGCTTCTAAACTGGAATTACTTGCCATCAGTGACAATAACTTTGTTGGACAAGTTCCAGTCACGTTGGGAAATCTGAAAAATCTTCGAAAATTAAAACTCAGCAACAATAGCCTAGGACTTAGATCAGCAAATGACTTGATTTTCTTAAAATCCTTGAAGAACTGCACCAATCTAGAAATCCTGCGATTCTCTTTTAATAACTTAGGAGGTGTTTTACCAACCTCACTTGCCAATTTGTCTTCTCAGCTAAGTAATTTAGCCCTTGCAGCCAATTATTTCACGGGAAGTATTCCAGCAGGACTAAACAAATTAGTCAACCTAATTGTTTTAGCTATGCATGAAAATCTTTTAAGTGGTTCCATTCCCTCTGAACTTGGAATGTTACTCGACTTGCAAGCATTATATTTAGACACAAACAGGTTGTCCGGTCAGCTTCCATCTTCCATAGGTAACCTCAGTCATTTATTTGAGCTAGACTTGTATGGGAATAATTTCGAAGGAAGCTTTCCTTCAAGTATTGGAAATTGCCAATCTTTGGTTGAACTCGATGCTTCCGGAAATAAGTTAAGTGGAACCATGTCCAAGGAGATACTAAGCCTGCCTTCCTTAAGTAGGGTGCTCAACTTGTCATGGAACTCCTTTACTGGAAATCTACCGGTAGAGGTGGGAAATCTAAAGCAATTGAACACATTGGATATCTCTGCAAACAACCTGTCCGGTGAAATTCCAACAAGCATTGAACAATGCCTTAGTTTGGAAAATCTTTACATGCAAGCAAATTTCTTCCAAGGTTCTATTCCTTCATCTTTGGGTTCCTTAAAAAGCCTTCAAGCATTAGACTTGTCCCGAAACTACCTTACAGGTGAAATTCCACAAAATCTAAAAAGCCTGCAATTTTTACTTTATCTAAACCTTTCATTCAACGATCTTGAGGGAGAGGTTCCAACAGGAGGGATCTTTACAAATGCAAGTAGAGTATCATTAATTGGAAACAGAAAGCTTTGTGGTGGTGTTCCCGAACTTCTTCTGCCAAGATGTCCCACCAAAACAACAAAGAAGTCCCTTACTTTCAAGTTATCAATCATCATTCCTTGTGTAGTTGTAAGCGTCTTCTTGATCTTGATCGTCTTATCTTATTTATGGAGGAGAAAATCTAAAAAGAAGTCACCTTCTGAAACTACGCCAATTGAAAATTTGTTACATGTTTCCTATAAAGATCTCCATCAAGCAACTAGTGGATTTTCTGTAAGCAATTTAATAGGATCAGGTGGTTTTGGCTCTGTTTATATAGGGTTTTTGAATCAACTGCAAAGACAAGTAGCCATTAAAGTCCTTGACTTTCAAAATTTGAGAGCTTCAAAGAGCTTTCTTGTTGAATGCAAAACTTTGGGGAACATTCGACACCGAAATCTTGTGAAGATCTTAACTTATTGCTCTAGCCTAGATTACAAGGGCAATGAATTTATAGCTCTAATCTACGAGTTCATGGAAAATGGGAGCTTGGAAAATTGGTTGCATCCAAATCTTGACAGAACAGACACAATAAGGCATTTTGACCTTCTTCAAAGACTAAACATTGCAATTGATGTATCATCTGCCTTACATTATCTTCATGACCAATGTGAAAGTTCAATAATTCATCGTGATTTGAAGCCTAGCAATGTTCTTCTGGACAGTGACATGATTGCCCACATAAGCGATTTTGGTGTAGCAAAGATCATCTCAGCCAACAACTTATCACAAAGCCAAACTAGCTCAACAGGAATAAAAGGGACAATTGGCTATACTGCTCCAGGTACCAACTTCTTTTTATAATACAAATATTCTAGAAGTAATATTGCTTTAAAGTTTATCATGTTCAATTATCACTTCTATTCATCACATTATTAGAGAACTAACAGAAAGTTCAGTTAATTGGTTGCAAATGACCTTTGTGTTACTTCATTAACCGTAGAATATGGAATGGGCGGGGAAGCAACAAAAGAGGGAGATGTGTACAGCTATGGCATCCTTGTGTTAGAAATATTCTCAGGAAAAAGACCAACTGATGAAATGTTTAAGGACGGATTAAATCTTCGAGACTTCATTGGCATAGCCATTCCACAAAGACTAGAGTATGTAGTAGACCCAGTTCTTCTTGAAATAGAAGCTGCAGGAGAAGCAACCTCCAGAGAAGGCGATAACAATGCAATCAACATCAATCTAAATTTGAGCTCCATGAAACCAAAAGTGCAGAAGTGTTTACTATCTATATTTGAGGTTGGAGTTGCATGTTCTGCAGAATTGCCTAAAGCTAGAATGAATATAGAGGTTGTCAATAGGAAACTACAAGTGATCAGAAATGCTTTTCTGGGAAATTAGGTCTCTAGATGCTTATCAAATACTAAATATCATGTTACTTCTTTCCTTTTTAATTATGTGAAAATGTACCTTGAAATAAAACTCAATAGCAATTAAGTCTTAAGATTGTTAAAAGACTACAACGTATAATCTTCTTATATAAAGTGTTTATAGGTCTGAAAATGGTCTTGAAATGTGTGAGATATTTCAGAAAATAAAGTTTTTACTAATTATTCTCCATTCGCTAACAAATTACCTGGGAATGCAACTTTGACAGAATTTCTAGAATTATGACACAATTGAAGAGGACTCATATTGTAGCTGAAGTCATTTGGCTGCCGCAAAATTTTGCTTAAGAAATTACCCTGTTAATGCTTGCATATCTCTTGTTAATACTCTTTTCTCAATCCAGGGGGAAGAACTTTATACGTTGAAAAGTATTATCTACTTTTTCCAAATGATGACAAAGATAAAGTGAAGTTAAAAGGTTAATACAAATTTGTCAGCTGAGCTTGGATCCATCAGCTGATATTTTTCTTGGAAAACAGTTGAAACCATAACAAAGAACAGGAAAAAAAAAAAGTAAGATGAACACATTAGTCAAACCATTTTGTGGTGAAGAAAAGTCACTTTGGAAATAAATATATGGTTTTCAAATTTCTTGAAAATGAAAAGACAGATCAGGGTTCTTCAATAGTATTAAGTTAGAAGCATTAGTAGATATCAAATAAGAACCTAGTTCAAATTTCACCTTTTTAAGTTATGAACAAATTACTTGATTATCAAAAGGATCTACATTTGCCAATGCTCTAAAAAATTTTCTTTTATTCACATATCAATTCAATTCAGGATCATGAACAGCCTGTAAAAACCATTAGTATGGAAAGAGTTTGTTAACAGTAAAGTCAAATAGTTTTTTGAATGAATTTGAGTACGAAATCGAAGAACGAGAATCAAAAGATGGGGATGTGTACAACTATGGCATCCTTGTATTAGAAATGTTCTCAGGAGGAAGACAACCAACTGACGAAATGTTTTTTAAACGGTTTAACACTTTCACAATTTGAAGTTAGCATTACCAGGTGGTCTTAACCAAGTTCTGGACCAAAGTCTTGTCCATACAATTTCACAAGAAACAGGAACAGTTGCAATGGAAGCAACAGAAGAAGACAGTAACTTGTAGTTTTCTTGTAATGGTTATAATCCTACGGGGATTTTCACTCTTAATCATTAAGAAGATCCAAATCTTGCTAAAGATGTTTCAAAGAATTAAAATATTTAGTGATCATATCCTCACCTCGACAAATTTCACCAAGCTTCAACGATAACTCATATTCTTGAGATTTATTTCACAAGTTAAAAGTACATTTGACTGACATTGTCATAAAGCTCCTTTCTTTTATGATAACACAAGTAGTTGAATTGAAGCTTATGTCCTCTACTGTCTAGTTCACCAACCATGTCATCACTATCGAATTCTCTGCGCACCATATTGGAAAAATTGGATCACTCTTTCTAAGTTCTTTCCTGTTTTCGAGTAGCCAATTTTGCTCTTACTACGGATATAAATGCGCATAAATTAAGACTAGTATAGATATTCTCCATTTAATTTGATAGTGGTGACCTGAATGGAGTGAGAATACGAAGGAGGAGGTTGAGTAATACTAGTGTATGTACACAAGCTTGTTGTGGTATTCATATTGTTTAAGAATGTTAATTATCTTATAAACGTTAGACAGGATGATTGAAAAGCAGAATAGATGAAAAAAAGATGGACTAGTTCAAGTAAAAGGCTAATCTTTAGATTATTTTGTAAATTTTTTAACATCTAAAGATACTATATGATGAGAATTCTCTATAGTATATCTTTGTAAGAGTACGAGATGTACAAATTTCTAGCTACACATATGCTCAACTAAGAAAAGAATCTTAAAAAATAAAGATTAATTGACAAACTCAAACCTTTTTCTGGCCTAAGTAATGGGCTTTAAGCCGATTGAATTCGAATAAGCAAAAGTGGATTTGAGTGTCGACCAATACGTGCTTGTGACCACAACTATCTTTCTTGATTGAATACATCATTGAAAAGAGAAAGCAAGAGGTTAGTTACATAAATAGTGCAAGAACTACTCTACAAACTAATTAATTACAATTGATTTCAAATACTTCACATATTTAACACCTACACATTTATACTTCAAATTAACCTGCTATAAGCAACAAGTTGAAAGATGTTGGATTCTCCGGAGGCAAGATATCGGAGTCTAAATCCTGGTCCTATCCAATTTGAAGTTAATAGATTCAATGACCAAATTTCGAACTGAATTAGGTAAAAAATAATGTTATTTTTTAAATTTTAACTAAAATATATTCAGACTAAAACTAAACTCGGCGAAGCCTAAGCCGACCTACTGCCATCTCTAGAGGCATTGTTATTAGTGACCAATACTTTAAGCCAGACATGAATTGTCTTAGGTCTTTAACCAAAGGAAAAACTTGAAGAGATACTCTCAAGGTTACTGCCATGTGCTTGCTGCCTTTAACCATTTGCAGCGATATAGTTACAGGATGAGGCTATAAATTAGTAGAATAGCAAGTCTCCAAAGTTGGTGCAATAGCATAGAAACTAGATACTATTTGGCATGCATCATATCTTTTCTTTTTTCTTTCTTTTCAATGTCATTTATTCAAAGACCAGCCACGGAGACATTACACAAGTTCATATTTTGTCTCTTAATAAAAGATCCCGAGGTCCCCAATTCAAAACAAAACCAGAGGCAACTTCATATGGAGCAAAAGATTATAATGCTAATATCAACATAATGATGCTACAGCTCAATAGTAAAATCCAGTAAGGGCTCATGAAACAAAATTTCCCGGATGTTTTTGTATCTTCAACACTAAATAAAAAATATATTCTTCTCAACATATCTACCAGTAGCCACATGAAAGCCAAAAACCCAAAAATTAGGCATATTAGAAATATCACCATCCCCTTATTCTCCATAGATGCCTGATTCTCTCTTATCATTTCAATGGTTGACCTACAAATTACGAGGGGGACTTATTGATCAAAACAAGAATACAAACATATGGAAAGCAAACAGAAGCTAACAAAACAACCATATTAGAATGATAAGTGATGCAGATAAAGTACACAAGAGAATGATCGAATTCCTCGTAAGTACCCTATCAAAATGCCCCAGATAGCCCAGGATCCATTCAAAATTTGCAGATAAAGGACATGATAGAAGAAATACTTCGTATGCATTGTTTCAAATGCCCATGGTAGCTAAGAGATCCATTCAATTTTGTTCATTATACACACGATTGAAATGTAGCAAGTCCACAATTGGCAAGTAGCTTCCCTGTAAAAATATAAGATGCAACATGCTAATGTAATCCAAAATTTAAGTACATTAACACAAGGAAAGTTTGGCCATTAGTGCGTGCCAAACAAATTATAAGACCTGTAATTCACTAATTAATCAAAGCCTATCCTTCACGTAATATGTAAGCATATAATAATATTTCCAAACAGTAACTCCTCCCCTTTCAGAAAAGGAACAGTATTGAAGAGAATAAATGAAGTGCCTCACTGATAAAACCTTATATAGATTTTTTTGTCATGTAGGATCAATGTGACAGTCAATTCAGAATATCCGAGTGTTAGTGGATTGAGAACTATTTTGTATACCTACAACCCGCTATGTAATATATTCCCTCTTTAATGCTAAAACAAAGCTTAATCAATATCCCTTAAAATGTTACAAGGTCTAGATATATTTTTCCAAATTCAATTCCAATGTAAAATCAATAATAATTTGCAACTAAACAACTTAGGAAACTAAGAAAACTGAATATAAATATCTTTTACACCTATTACGATACGTTAACGTTGGATGATGATAAAAATAAAATGTACCTGAGGAGAAAGTTGTCCTTAAGGAGAGCATCTAATTGTGTGGAAACCGAGGATTTCCAAATCAAAAGATCATCAACATCGTTGGCCTGCAAAGAGTTAAAAAGCATGAGAAAAATAAGCATCTTTCTCAGAATATAACATAAACCAAAACTCGCACCAACTAAGAGATCACATACTATAACTTGCTGCTTTTCGAGTAGAGTCCTTATGTCCAATCTGATCTTCTCTATTAGTATGTCTTTGTCATGCAAATCACTGTCAAAATCTCTAAAAATGCTTCCATATATGGAATTGATTTCCTCCAGGTATCGCCCCAAAACAGATAAACTCAAGTCTAGAGAGCGAACTTTTTGCATTAATACTTTAAGAGCTGTGTCGCCTGGCATCCTGCCAGATTGTTGATGGTGAATTTCTTCAACTGCATTGGCTGCTTTACCATTAAAGTTTTCAGGCTTCACTTTTGGGTTTTCAGCAGAAGAGTCAGGTTCTATTTTTTTGTACAAATCCTGAAATATATCTTCATCCTTCTTGGATGCTAACTGAGAAGAAATGTGTTTTTGCTCACCATTTCCTTCGTGAGAAGCAAACAAATTATCTGGAACAGATATCAAATCTTCCAACATGCGCTCAACAGCATCCACTCCATAAACTTCAATAACACTGAGTGTACAGTAGAATTCTGAACCATAATGGGTCAAGAAATTCAGCCTTAAATACCGCACCCATTTTGGATCCTGAAGTGTAAACCTTTGTGCTTGCTTTACATTGGCAGCTGTGAAATTTCCAAGATTGGCCCAAACATCTGTTGGGTAGACCAAGCTGCCAAGTAGTTCAAAATCTTTTAGACTAGAGGAATGATGCTCAAAATTTGCCATTTCAATTGTATCAACTAAGGTTTCTTCCGAGAGCTCAATCACAACAAATTTCTCATCCACAGAACATGGGTTTCGAAGGTACTTGTCCTTGTCTCTGCCCAATATATTTGCTGCTCCGTTTGCTTCCTTGTTAAAAGCCAAAATTTTTGCCCCCTTTGAAACAGAAGCGTAATTGTACTCCTTACCCCCAGGCTCCACCCTATGAGTTACACCTCCAGCTTGACTTGTCCCAGATTTGCTCTTAGAGCCGAGTGCTTTGCTTTTGAATTCATCAAAACCAGGAAGTCTAACACGAGATAGACGCCCGGTTCTTAAAGAATTATTTTCAGAATTCATAACTGAACCAGAGTTTACCTCAGGTTGCTCAAGAGACAAGGCATCATTTGTGTTTTCTTCACTAGCAAGCAAACCATCATAGGATCCTTCGTTTTCAGCACCATCAGTAACTGAACTACCACCAGGCTGGAGAGAAGCACTATCTTTTGGTGGATTTTTCTCTATGGAGTTCAAGTTCTTTGTATCATCAAGCCTGTCAGCATTCCACATTGATATGCTAATTGAAGGTATTAGATATCCATCTACATCAGGAAAAATATCAATGAGCTTGTAAGTAACTACGATTGTGATGTAAGGCGATGAAGCACAAATTCGCTTATGTAATCATGCACCAATAATAAAGCACAAATCTTAGTGCCACAGCATACATGCACTCTTACAAGCCGGGAGCTACTGCATATAGAAATATGTTCCCAGAAACCAGTAAAGAGGAACACAGATAGCAAATGGCCGTTCTTATATTTTTCTAATAGCTGAAACTAAGTCACGACTCTTAGAAATGCGATCACATATGTCCACAATCAACTAGACAGTCCACTTGCAATCCAACTAACAATGGAAAAAGAAAACGTTCCTTTTTCTGGAAACAAACTATCATCTCAAAGAAACTAGGCAACGGAGAAATAAATGACGATGATACAAATAGAAGTAGTGAATTGAACAGAAAACTCACCCACATAAGCATCACCGCCATTGAACCGGGAACTCAATAGGAAGACAATTACCCACGAAACAAAAATTAGAGACAGAGAAAGCAAGCGCAAGCGAGAGCGATTCTTTCCAGTGAGATTCCTCTCTAAAGCTCTTCTTTGTTGAAGAGCTCTACGTGATCTCTGCATCACACATCAGTCCAATTGCAGAGCTAGCTTTCTCTTTACTTTATGCAAATCCCAACCTTCAAAGTGCAAACAAACAATAGATTCAATCAAAGTCGTTAACGAATCGGAATTAAGTAAAGTGTAGTAAGTGTGCATTGCTTAAAAAACAAATAAGGGAGGAATGAATCAACTTTCACCCACTACCGACGCCACACCACATCTCAAACACCACAAAAACAAAAGGAAAAAAAAAAGATGGATAGATCATTCAAAATACCAATCCACTGTTGCTTCAACAATCAGAAAAGGTGAAGACTTTGGAAGATGGATAGATCATTCAAAATACCAATCCACTGTTGCTTCAACAATCAGAAAAGGTGAAGACTTTGGAAATGCCCCAACTCAATACAACTATGATGAAAACCGAAAATTCATTCAAAGAATTAGAATTCAATCACCTTTGTGTGTCAAAGAGAAGATGGATTCAGATAGAAGAAGAAATGGGTTGGCGTGATAGGGGGAGCAAATAGCTCATTAGATGTAGTTTCGTTGATCTCATCGTCGTTGGCAATTTTATGATCATATGCATCTTTTATCTTCCTATATTATAAAATGTGCTTTTCTTCTTCTCAGATCGAATTTTCGGGTTTCGTCTTCTCGCAGTTTTGTTTCGCGTGAAAGAGCGAGAAAGAGACTTATCCGCGTTTGGAAGACAAACAAGCCGTTTGAAAGTGGATTGGTAAGTTATAAACATATAGTTTACGTTAGCATTGTTTTAAACTTGGATGTATGAGAGATGAGTGACTAAAGGTAGAAATTTCGAAGAATGGAATTGTAGGTGGAGATCTACAACTTTCTTCCTTTAAATGTGCAATTGCAGCTAAGAAATAAGTATAAAATATTTTTAAAAATTATGTTTGCTTTTATTTTTTAAATTTAGTAAATAAATTTTTTTCTAACTTGTTCCAATTTTCAAAATTTTTGAAAAACAAAAAAGTGGTTTTTATTTTTTGTTTTAATTTTTTCGTAATTTGATTTATTATCAATCAAATATATATATATAATTATTTAATATATTAATTATTAGTCAGAATTATAAATCATTTAATTTAATATTATCTTCAACTAATTAAGACTTTGAATAATTTAATTTTATTTAATAATTTATTTAATTTTGTAATTAAATAAAATATAGTTAATTAAATAATTATTAATAAATATAATTAAATTTAAAAATATATTTAAATTAAATATTAATTTATAAATAATTTTAGCTTAAAATTACTGCCAATAAAATAAAATAATTTTTATTGATATTTATTAATAAATATTATATAAGAGATTAATATAAATTTAATTAACTAAAATTAAATTATTTTCAAGTTTTATCTAATACATAATTATCATCAAACAACTTTTTGTTTTTATTAGAAAGAAAACAAAAATTAAAAGCAAAAAATTAAAATTAAAAACTACAAAAAAAATAAAAGTGAAAACAAACGAATTTAAGTGTGTTGCACCAAAGTATAATATCTCAATTCTTGTTTCATAGATATTCTGATTTTTTTTATATTTGTTAGATTAAATTTATCGTTTATTTTTAATTAATTTAATAATTCAATGTTTGCTAAAATAAATCTATTATAAAAAAGATGATTATATAAAATTGGTAATTTCTTCTTTTCCTTTTACGTTTTTTAAGTGCAAGTGTAACATTAAGAGTAAAAATGTTGGATAAAAAATTGAAGTATTTAGTTGTGTTTTTACTTTAATGTTCCAAGGATAATTATTAATTACTTAATTATCAGCTTTGAAAATTGGGGTGGGTGGACTGATGACCTGTGCCCATGTGTTTTTGTATGAGTGTCCGTTCTCTTGCCAACCCACGAATCACGTAGAAACAATACCTTTTGACGTGTCGGCAAGTACAAAAACTCTATTGCCTCACTAATATTTAGAGTTTACGTGTCATTCATTGGGTGGTTTGTCTATCATCTATGATGTCATTCATTGGGTGACTACTCCAAAGCCATATGGAGAGCGATCCAATGCGTGGTGGAAGCTACAAAACATACCTACTAGTGGGCTCATGCCTTGAGTTGGGTAATAAACCATTCCAGATCTGGCCACGAGAATGATATCCTTCTCAAAGTAGCATTCTCCACGAGGATCACCTCATAAAAATTATTATGCAGATAGAATGCTACTTTGAGAAGGATATGGTTCTAATGGATGTGGTTCGATGTAACAAACTAATGAATTCTAATGGATGTGGTTCTCCTTTCAATGACATCAAATCGTGGTTGGGTCACAATCATACCTCCAGAGATATGCATTCCCTGCATTTAAAAGATGAAATTGCCTACCTTAGGCGCCTTCACACTTCGGCCCAACAAAGTGATGGAGGGATAAATCATGGTTTAATCTCACTCAATTCTTTAAAAGTGGAGCCCCGTATTTAATGCGAACAAGGAGTCACCATATTAGATAAAACTTCTATACTACCGATGTCGGGACTTGAACTTAAAACATTGCAAAGATATGCATCCCTTATGGTATATACTATATAGTATACGTCTAAATGATAATTTAGAATATTAGAGAGCGAAGTCCCGTACTCCCATGTGTGGTTGACCGTTTGTACCTTACGCATCCCTAGTTGAAAACACTTGTTATGTACAGTATTTGCGCATCAAGCAATGAGTACTAGTTCTTGTTTGTCCCTACTTGCAATTATTTAGTTTAGTTAACATAAAATACTTTAAATTTTATTTTATTTAATTAATTTAAAATATCTTATTGGACAATTGTATGGGCCCACCTTAGGAATACAATGTGCATTTATTTTTTAAGTGTATTATAGAAGACAAATTATTCTTGGAATCTATTTAGGATGTTGATTGTTCCATTTTATGCATAAGATAAGAAGGTATAGTTGTATATATTGACGTACACAAAGTTGTATTAGAATCAACGACAATCAGATTTCACTCCACCAAAAGCATTGTGAAATTCTCATGCTATCATAGCCCAAAAGGCTCATTGAATGCTAAAACCACAGAAATTACACTCGAACTTTGACCACTATTGTAGGTGGAGAAGATTGTAGGAAGTGATGGAAATAACAAAGAATCGGTGCTTCTCTCACCCTACTACTTGCAACCCTCGGACAATCTGGGAATGGTGATCAAACTTACGCAACTCAAATGTGAGTACTACGAAGAATGAGGAAGAGCAATGGAAATGCACTACGTGTAGACATTTTTATCTTTTTACTGTTAAGTGGACAACTACTAATTATAAATTTATCTTTTCAATAAATTATCGGTTAAGTTACATAATTTGATCCAGATAAGGGTACTAAAGTGACTCAATAAATAATCTAAATTAATGAGTCGAAGTCTGGGTAGAAAATAAATTCCTTTTAGTGTGGACCTGGTCTATATCAAACTTGTAATAGGAAAGCCCGATATAGAAACTATATATATAGGTTAAGGTCTCCTATAGTTGTTCATATATTAATCGTAAGCATACAGATTCTTTGACCTGTTAAGATAGCAGCAATTGTCAACCAGATGCGATCGTTTGGAGAAGAGATTTCAGAAAAACAGTGGTAACACATGTATTGAGAAGCTTACCTCCTAAATTTGATCATGTAGTTACAGCTATTGAAGAATCTAAGGATCTATCAGCTTATACATTTGATGAGTTGATGGGTTCTTTACAATCTCATGAAGCTAGAATTAACAGAAAAGAAGAGAAGACTGAAGAAAAAGCATTTCAAGCAAAAGGAGAAGCTGAAAAACATGCTGGTAAAGGAAGAGGTAGAGGAGGATTTAGAGGAAAAAATTCCAACCGTGGCAGAGGTGGAGGCAGATCTGGTTGCAAAGATAAAAGTAATATTCAGTGTCATAATTGCAAGAAATATGGGCACATGAAAGCTGATTGCTGGTTCAAAGACAAGCAAGCAAACTTTGCAGAAGAAATTGATGGTGAAAGCAAACTGTTCATGGCATGTATTGATCAACCAACGGCAGAAGGTGAAATCTGGTTCGTCGACAGTGGTTGCTCAAATCACATGACAGGGAAGAAATCCTTCTTTACTGAACTAAATGACACGGAAAAGAAGACAGTAAGGTTTGGTGATGACAAAGAGATGAGAGTTGAAGGAAAAGGAACAGTAGCAATTAACACTGCTCCAGGTAAAACTAAACTCTTGGAGGATGTTCAGCTTGTTAATAATTTAGCACATAACTTGTTAAGCGTAGGACAGATAATGGAGAGTGGATATTCTGTTCTATTTGACAATAGAGAATGTGTTATAACTCATAAGGCAACTAATCGAGTGGTTGCAAGGATACCGATGGCCAAAAATAGAATGTTCCCATTTGATGTCAAAGCCATGCAAGAGTACGCTCTAGTGGCTGGTGAGAAAGATGTCTCTGAAGTGTGGCACTTGCGCTATGGACACCTAAACATCAATGGGCTGCAGCTGTTGGAGAAGAAAGGTATGGTTTATGGCTTACCAAAAATTTCTGAAATTGACATCTGTGAAAGTTATGTTTATGGTAAGCAATCAAGGAAGCCATTTCCTATTGGAAAGGCATGGAGAGCAACAAAATGTCTAGAACTTGTTCATTCAGATTTATGTGGGCCTATGAACACTAAATCCTTAGGTGGTAGTTATTATTTTATCCTCTTTATTGATGTTAAAGCAATGGTCGAAAAGCAAAGTGATGCAAGTATTAAAGTACTTTGCATAGATAGAGGTGGAGAGTTTACCTCATCAGATTTCAACCATTTTTGTGAAGAACATGGTATAAGGCATGAACTTACAGCACCTTACACACTAGAACAGAACGGTGTAGCAGAACGCAAAAATAGAACAGTGGTAGAAATGGCGAGGTGCTTGCTGAAAGGGAAAGGATTACCAAATACCTTTTGGACAGAAGCTGTAGCAACAGCGGTGTACTTGCTGAATATCTCCCCAACAAAAGCAGTTCAAGATTACACTCCTTTTGACGCATGGAAAGGGAGAAAACCTACTGTAAGTCATTTAAGAATATTTGGTTATATTGCTTATGTTTTTGTAAATTCTCAAAGTCGTCGTAAGCTTGATTGGAAGTCACAAAAATGTATTTTTATTGGCTATTATATTGAATCTAAGGCATATAAAATATATGATCCTGTTGATGGAAAGATAGTTGTTAGTAGAAATGTGTTATTCAATGAAGATGCAGGTTGGAATTGGAATGTGAACAACTCAGACAGCAGCAAAAATTCACTTTAGATGCCATTAATTGAGGAAACATATCCTATCTCATTTAATATGCCTACTCTAGTCACTTCAACTGACAATAGTCCAGCACCAACACCATCAAGAAGGAGCTCAAGTTCAGCAAGTCAATCCTCAGACGAGACACCGCTAAGAAAATTCAGATCATTGAGAGAGATTTATACGAATGACGAGTTTGCATTGATGGCCCCATACCCCACAACATATGATGAGACAACAAAAAAAGAACTATGGCAAAAAGCTATGAAAGAAGAGTTCACAGGCATAGAAAAGAATGCCACGTGGGAATTGACTGATTTGCCAAAAGGAAAAAATGTCATAGACCTAAAATGGATTTTCAAGACAAAGTTCAATGCAGATGGGAGTAATCAAAAGCATAAAGCACGACTGGTGGCAAAAGGATACTCTCAACAACAAAGAATAGACTACGAAGAAACATTTTCAGCGGTGGCACGATTTGAGACTGTAAGATTACTTCTAGCAGTAGCAGCTCAACTCAAATGGAAAGTATATCAGTTTGATGTCAAATCAGCATTTCTGAATGGAGAATTGGAAGAAGACGATTTTGTGGAACAGCCAGAAGGATTTGTGATTCAGGGAGAAGAGGAGAAAGTCTACAAGCTAAAGAAAGCACTTTATGGCCTAAAACAAGCTCCTCGGGCATGGTACAGCAAGATTGATGCTTATTTCTAGCAGAACAAATTTTTCAGAAGTGAGAATGAGCCTACACTTTATGTAAAAAGGCAAAGTACATCAGATTTTATTATAGTCTATTTGTATGTTGATAACATAATCTATATGCGATCAAGCAGGTCACTGTTAGAAGAATTTAAAGCCAATATGCTAAGCAAGTTTGAAATGACAGATTTAGGCTTATTGCATTATTATCTAGGATTAGAAATTGAGTAAGATGAAGCTGGAATTTTTGTGTCCCAAAAAAAATATGCTGCAGATTTGTTGAAAAGGTTTAACATGTTCAATTGCAAGAAGAAGGTTACTCCCATGAATATTAATCAAAAGTTGCAAGAAGATGATGGAGCCCCATAAGCAAAACCAAATCAGTATAGAAGTCTGGTTGGTGGTTTGATATATCTAACACACACAAGGCTAGATATCTCATTTTCATTCGGTGCTGTGTCAAGGTACATGGGTAATCCTTCAATGAAGCATTATGGTGCAGCTAAGAGAATTCTACGGTATATTGCTGGTACATTGAATTATGGAATCTGGTACATAAATTCAGATCATTTCAAGTTAGTTGGCTTCACTGATAGCGACTGGGTAAGTTCTCTAGATGATCGGAAAAGCACATCTGGAAATGTTTTTGGCTTAGGGACTGAAGCAATCACATGGATGTCTAAGAAACAAGCCACTGTTGCACTGTCAACAGCAGAGGCTAAGTACATTGCAACTATTGCAACAGCTTGCCAATGTATTTGGCTTAGAAGAATACTAGAACCAATGTATTTGGCTTAGAAGAATACTAGAAGATCAACAGAAGCAGCACGAGGGAACTAAGCTCTATTGTGATAATAAATCAACTATTATCATGGCAAAGAATCCAGCATTCCATGGAAGAACAAAGCATATAGAGCTGAGACACCATTTGATTCGAGAATTAATGGCTAAAGGAGAAATCATTTTAAGGTTTTGCAACAGTGAAAGTCAAGTGTCAGATATCTTCACTAAAGCATTATCTGGTAATCGACACATGTATCTCAGAAGCTTACTTGGTGTGTGTGACTTTGAATCAAGGGAGAGTGTTGGAAGACTGATTCAAACTGTGGTCCAACGGATTTTGTAGAAGAATAGGAAGCTGCAACTTAGTTAGCAGAAAAACAGGGATTGTAAAATCAGTCCGTTAGTTTCCTAATTTTTAGCAAATAAATTTGATTTATCTCTATTTTATTTTCTGTTTTATTGTTGCAGTAGACATCTATAAATTCAGTAGCTATTTACCTTTGTATTAACGCACCAGAAAATTAATAAAGCAGTATATTATCTCTGCAAACTCTTGTTCTCGGTTTCTTGTTTTTTCGTTACTGTTTTCTTCACTGTGCAGTGCGTCTTCTCCTGTTAAATCAACAATAGCTGGTGTGCTACGTTTGGGTGTTGTTGTGGGGCATGAGTTGGTGGTTGGAAAATGTTTGATTGAGGAAGCATTGTTGCTGCTGGAAACGTGTTGGCGATGGGTTCGTTTGGCGAGGACGACGAAACAGACGAGAGGCTGTAGCAAGAGCGTCTCGTTGCAACGCCCCGGTAGCGATGAGGTTTCCTGTGGCCAGCAACGTTGGACTCAACAGGGAGACAATGACACGAGGATCTGTCACCGACAACTGGACACATCTCCTCACTGGAGCAAGCAGAAGATGCTACGTAAAAACCAGACAAACGATAGTATAAAGAAAACCAGGAGGTTGAGGCGGTTCCGGGGTTATAAACCGTAAAAATAGAAAACGACGGGTGGGGACAGAAGACGGTGACAGAAAAATTCTGTCCCTGACGTGTTTGCTTGCTGTCCCTACTAATTTTTGTCCCGACTCTGGAGACGGAGACATAAAATTTTTGTTCCTTCCAAAACTAGAGGACAAAAAAACGGAGACGGAGACAGAAACAAAACACACACATAAATTTACAAGAAAACCCCTCCCCATGAATATTTTAATTAT
>JANIIA010000190.1:9619462-9654337 GCA_027478495.1 Erythroxylum alaternifolium
GGCACTATGTTTTCAGGCAGGCTTGCTCGTACAATTTTGGGGTAGTGTGTGTTAACATCTAGTTACTTGATAAATGAAACTCCCTCCCCTCTTCTTAAAGGAAAAACTCCATATGAGATTTTGTTTGGGAAGGCATGTCAGTATAACTAGTTACAAGATTTTAGTTGTCTTTGTTATACACACTGAAATGCTCATAATTAAGATGAGTTTAGTAAAAGAAGTAGGAAATGTGTGTTTTTAAGGTACCTTAATGGTAAGAAGGATTACTATGTGATATGGATGAGTGTTTTATTAGGAGTCTATTAGAAGAGTATAAGTATTTTATTAGGAGTTTATTAGAGGAGTATTTTATTTTTAGTAGAAGTTTGTTATTTCCCTATTATTTCTACACTAGTTTCTGTTATAGTTATGTTAATAAAAACAACTTGAATATGAGTCTTTCTAGGAATCCTAGTTTAGGTGGAACTTTTGTGTTTTTTTGCCTATATAAAGCTATTACGTTATGCAATAAAGTAAGCAGCAAGTTATCATAAAAATTAGCTTAGGAGTGTCCAATCTCGGCAGACATTATCCTTGACAAGTGTTGTCAGTTTTTCATCACCAAAAATAGGTTCTGCAAGGAAGGGAACCAACATAAATAAGAGGAAAGAGATTAACTTTCTTGATAATCGTCCGTGGACTTGATCCCATGCACGGGCCCATACCAATTTGGTATCAAAGCAGGAGTTCATGGGCGAAACAAGTCATTCAACTGAAGAGCAATCTTCGGTAGATTGGCAGTTGGATCAAACGATACGGGCATTAGAGATGGGGCAACAAGAATTGAAGGCTTAATATGTAGAGATTATTCGCACGCTTGCAAATTTGGAAGGTGTAAAAGTGAGCGAGTATTAGGCACCACCACGAGAGGAGAGGACCAATGGGGGTAGCGAGGTAAGAATGTGCCTAAATATACTAAAATGAAATTTCGAACGTATGATGGCTTGATGGATTCGTTGGTTTGGCTTCACAGGTGTGAGCAATTTTTCTTAAGCCAATAAACAACGAAGGAGGAGAAGGTAAGATTGGTTGCGTTTCATTTAATGAGGGAGGCCCAACTGTGGTTCTTTCAACTTAAACAAGAAGAATAAGGAATGCATTGGTACTCTTTCAAACGCCATTGCAGTACGAGATTCGGCCCTCAACTTAGTAATAACCCTATAGGAGAATTAACGAACTTCAAATAGGCAGGGAGGGTAGAAGAATATGAACACCAATTCTAAATACTACTGGCTCAAACCATAGGGCTTCCACGAGACCTACAAGTAAATCTATTCACGGCTGGGTTGTAGAAGGGCTGCGAATCGAGGTGGAGATGCAATATCCTGTTAATCTTAGAGCTGCAATGAACTTAGCAAGAGCACGTGAAAGAAAATTGCAATGTGTGCAGATGCAATACACCTAAGGGGTAAGAGGCAACCAAAACACCACCTTATGGCCATCTTCGCAGCTAGGCAATAGTAGTAACAGCGCGAACATGCCACGCTTTTAGGAAGTAAGATAAACTCAAGAGCTAAAACAACAACCTCCAGTATAGCAAGTACTCCACCCCCGATGGGAAAAGGCTTAACTAGAGCGGAAATCGATAAAAGAAGAGAGGAGTTGTTCTACAATTGTGACTAGTCTTATTCGATGGGGTACAAATGTAAGAGACTATTTTGGATTGAGATGGTAGATTCTGAGGAAGAAGAGGAGGAGATTTCTTTGCATAACATCACTGGCATTACTTAATTTCGAGTTTGAGGGCAAGCTCGATGTTGAAGAGGTGAGTGATGATATGGATGAGTGTTTTATTAGGAGTCTATTAGAGGAGTATGAGTGTTTTATTATGAGTCTGACTGGCCCTTCGTAACGCTAATCAAAATAAAACAACTAGACTATTACTGTGACAGTGGTGAGTCTAGATCGATCTCACAGAGACTGTTTGGTTAGCTTATGAAATGAAATTAATTGAGGTTTAGGTAATGCGGGTGGGGGTTTGGATTTTGGAATAAGAAAATAAAATGAAAAAACTAACAAAAACAAAATTTAAAAAACATGCAAAAAATGATAAAATTGGAGAATTCGGTAGGGATCCGATTCTTTGGTTCAATCACTGCCTATACCCTAAATAAGTATAATTCATTAATTTGTTTTTTTTCTTTCTTAGCAATTATCGGTCGTAAATTAACAACAAGCTCTGTTAATCCCAATTTTTTCTTAGATCCTAGTTAATTATGAAGCCCTTGAGTGGGGTGGGGGTTTGGATTTTGGAATAAGAAAATAAAATGAAACTAACTAATAAAAACAATTTAAAAAACATGCGAAAATGATAAAATTGGGAAATTCGATAGGGATTCAGTTCTTTGGTTCAATCTCGTCCTATACCCTAATTAAGCACAATTTATTGATTTGTTGTTCTTTTATCTCTCTTAGCAATTATCAGTCGTAGATTAACAACAAGCTCTGTTAATCCTGATTTTTCCTTAGATCTTAATTAGTTAATTACAAATCGCTTGTTAATTAACCCTAGCTATCGAAAAACTTAGAATAAGATTTTTAAGTTTATTCAAACAATCGCATTATGAATAAGAAAAATAGATCAATATAGACAATAATTACACAAGCTCGGATTATTTGACCTATGTTGTGTTATCTCTAATGATTCGGAACTATTAGTCTCTACACATAAATCGAGAATACAACAATATATATTGTATTTGATTCCAACAATAAGTTTTCGTAACAAATAATTCACTAGAGTATTAAAATTATTGTTATTCAAATACTCTATCAATCAACACAAGATAACATATTCAATTCTTAATGAAAAAAATAAACAATAAAATAATAAAAAATAATTAACCCGATTTATCGACATCGATATTACCTCCGAAGTAGCATCAAGAACTTAGCCTTCCATAAACTTCTCAAAAAAAAAAAGCTTAATCCTCGTATAAATACCCAACGAAACCCCCTTATCTCTTCACTGCGGTAAGCTTTCTTCTCTCTACTATTCACTGTACTATTTACCGATGGAACAATTAAATATCAATGGACCACCCTGTTTCCGCCGCTCTCTTCACTGCTCTCACACTCCACTCCTTTTGTTGCCGCCGGCCCTCTTTTCTTTTGTTTCTTCCCAGCCGCCTACTGTAGCTTGATTTTGACAATTTAATCCAATGGACCACGCTACTGTAGCTTCTTCGCTTAACCCTCACGCACGTTCTCTATTCTTTAGCCAAACGTCTGCGTTTCATTCATAACGTTTGCACACGTCTACGTTTTTGCTTTCCTCATTTGGCTTGTGCGTTGTCCTTTTCTAGCTGCTGGCGTGTTGGTCCATCTTCTGCCATTTCCTTCCTGTCGTTTTGATATTTTCCTTTTACCACCGTGAGTGTTGATTTCCAGTAGCCCTCTACCATGGTTTTTATTCTTTATCCCATTCTTTTATGCTTTATTTTGTCTTCTCTTGCTCTTATCTTCTTCTTCTCGATCCATAAAGACAAATAAGAATTAATCTTTAAAAAACAGTTCAAATATAGTACTTTTAACTTTGTTTAATTTTTTTACGTCCAAATTATACCTAAAACCGTATGTGAATTAAAATGAGTATTTTAAACATCTCCATATCATTAATCGCTAAGTAAAAATGATTAAATGTATCAACAATTAAACACATATTAGAGTCTGTTAGAGAAGTATTTTATTTTTAGTAGAAGTTTATCATTTCCCTATTATTTCTGTACTAATTTTTGTTATATTTATGTTAATAAAAACAACTGAATATGAGTCTTTCTAGGAGTCCTAATTTAGGTGAAACTTTTGTGTTTCTTTACCTATATATGGCTATTATGTTATGCAATAAAGTAACCAAGAAGTTATCATAAAAATTAGCTTAGCAGTAGAGTAATTTAGTCCAATCTTAGCAGACCTTGTCCTTCACAAGTGCTGCTAGTTTTTTATCATAAAAAATAGGTTCTGTAAGGAAGGAACCAACGTAAATAAGAAGAAAGAGATTAACTTTTTTAAGAATCGTCTTTAGATTCAATCCCAAGCACGGCCCATAACACTATGTTCATGATCTTGAAACAGGAGAATCTTTTGTTTCTCGTGATGTAATATTTCATGAAAATACTTCTCTATATGTTGAACCTATGGAGCAGAGTGTGGGTGGCGTAGAAATTTTTTCTAATACACCCAATGCTACCATATTTGATGATGTTGATGGAATCAGAAGGCAAGGAAGTATTGAAGATAGGGGGAGTGTCAAAGATGAAGGTGGCATAGAAGTAAGGGGGAGCCTAAGAAAGAATGATAATGGTAACAACGACAGAAGACAAAATGATGTCCTTGATAGGACAAGTCCAAGATGCCAGGAGGGGGAAGGGGAGACGAGACATGGTGCTTATAATAACCTCGATGTTGACATAAGGAATGGTGGTCAAATTGTTATTGCTAAAGAGACTATGTAAAAACTTGTTAGGGGACATTGAGAGCACAAGCCATTTGCCTTGTTGAAGGAGTATATGATACATGTAATGCGTTGCCTACGAGATTGTACTCATGCTCAAGCTTAATCCAAGCCACAGTTTTTAGGTACTACTCCTTATCTCATAGCGAATTATATGACATATGCTAATTTTTCTCCTAGATATCGTGCTTTCTTGGCAGCAGTTACAACAGGAAATGAACCTACTTGATTTTTGAGGTTGCGACAGATGACAAATGGAGAGATGCTATGAAAAAGGAGATGCAAAGAAAAGATTAAAACATGAACTTTGGATTTTTGCCTTCGGGGAAAAAGGCAATAGGTTGTAAATAAGTGTACAAGATCAAGTATAATTTAGATGGGAAGTTAATACTCCTTTCATAATTTTTAGAAATATATAAGTGGAAGGTTTAGACTACACTCAGATTTTTGCCCGGTAGCTAAGATTGTGACAGTGAGGAGCAATTGCAGTAACAAAAACTAGAAGTTACATCAAATAGATGTCCATAATGCATTTTTTGCATGGTGATTTGAATGAGGAATTTTATATGCAATTGCCCCCAATATTCTTAACAACAGATACAAAAAGTGTGTGTGTGTATTGCAAGAATCCCTTTATAGTCTCCAGCAAGCCCCTCAATGTTAGTTTTCCAAGCTATTACCAACCCTGAAGAAGTATGGCTTCACATAATCCCACTCAAATTACTCACTGTTTACTTGCAACAAATATGATGTTTGCCTGAGTATGTTGGTATATGTTGATGACTTAATCATGGTTGGCAATAATTTGCAGGCTAATGAGAAGTTCAAAGACTACTTGAGTAAATGTTTCTATATGAAAGATATTGGTACTCTCAAATATTTTTTGGCATTAAAGTAGCCTGTGGATTAGAAGGAATTTTTCTCTGCCATCACAACTATGTACTTATAGAAGTTAGACTACCGGGAGCAAATCCAGCATCATTTCCTATGGAGCAAAATCATCTGTTGGCATTGGCTGCAGGTGCATTCTTGAAAGATCTTGAGCAGTATTGGGGATTGGTGGACCGATTAATCTGTCTTACCATCACCAGGCCGATGATTAGCTACTGTGTTCATGTTTTAGCTCAATTTAAGCAGTTCCCTAGGTAGGAACATTGGAACGCTGCCTTACAAGTGGTACGATACTTGGAGGGAAATCTTGGATAAGGCATTTTTTTAGTGCAAGTAGTGATTTGCACTTGTACTTGCACTGTAATTCCGATTGGGCAAGTTATCGAATAACCTAACCCTCACTTACTGGTTATTTTGTTTGACTGAGTTCCTCTCCTATTTCCTAAAAGACCAAATAGCAATAGACAATATCTCGATCCTTTGAAGAAGTTTTGAGTATCGCTCAATGGCTACAACCAACCGTGAGTTGAATTGGCTTAAAGATTTACTTAAGCTGCGAGGTGTGTTATATGATGGATCAATGTATTTGTATTATGATAGTCAATCGACCCTTCAAATTAATGCAAATTTAAATTAATGCAAATTTGATATTTCGTGAATGGACAAAACATATTGATCTTGACCACCACTTTGTTTTGGTGAGATAAAATGGAGAAACGTTGCCACATCTTATGTTCTAACTATGAATTAGTTGGTTGACATTTTAACCAAGGCATTGTGACAACAACAATTTAAATACTTACTTGACAAGTTTGGTATTTAGATCCCCCATATTCCAACCTGAAGAGGAGTATTTGGCGGTTATATAATGTCCACTTTAGGAATACAATGTCCACCTTAGGAACGAATTAGTTGTAAATAATTTCTAGGTGTATTATAGGAAATAAATTATTCTTAGTACCAGTTTAAGAAGTTGATTGCTCCATTTTAGTTGTAAGATAGAAAGAAATAGTTGTATACATTGATGTACACAAAGTTGTATTGGGGTCAACCAAATTTCACTCCACCAAAAACACTGTGAAAATCTCATATCTTATACTTAATAAACATAACTAGTCTAATAACTAAAAAACAATTGAAAATAAAACACTATTCTTAAATAATTGAATGAAGAGTAAACTTGTCACGTTCTGTCGTGAACTCCTATGAACAGTTGTTCGATGAACAAATGATTTTTTAACTGAGTTCTTATAATTTGATTTAGTTTTATTTTTATACTTTGAAATTTCATTTAGTATTTAATATTATGTTTTTATCATATTTCATTAATTTTTATTTATTCGCAATTTTAAAATAACATTATATTAAAAATGTCAATATTATATTATTTTTAGATAATATAAATAAATAAATAATATTAAATGATAACAAAATAAAATAATGATAATTAAATAATATTTTAAATAATAATTTTTTATATATAAAACATCAAATTAAAAATCAAATCACGTGAATCTAGTTCATTTAACCTTTTATGGCATTTTGTGATCATATTTTCAAGTTTCTACGTTGTCTTTGACTAAAATAAGTGCTTTATACCTAATCTTGCTCGGCTTATGTGTCAAATTTTGAAATTTGTTTTTTATCTTTATGTTAACCACACAGACTATATTTTGGCATCAAGTTAACGGTGTTCTTGGTTCACTTAAAGAAATGGTAATAAAAATTTTAATGAATACAATAAAAAATAGAAATTACTTCCATTTTTCATTATAGTGGAAAGTTTAAAGTAATACCTAAAAGAAAATGTAAAATTATTATTTATTTAATCATAATATATTATCAATCTTCTGTTTTTTCGTTACCAACTAACCATACTTGCTAAGCTTTTAAGTTCCAGTTTTCTGGGAGTGACCTGATAGTTGCTTGTTAGAAAATTATGTTCGCAAGAAAATAAATTATGTCATTGGGCACTATAACAACAACCAAGAAAGTTGCTGACATTGAAAGTGACAACTAAACCACGCTTAGGGGTTGCATAGATTCTGATGCTGAAGAAAATGTAAAAAGACCATCTAACAGTTTCCACCTTGATTTAAGGATGGAATTGCCACCGCTTTTTTTTGGGGGGCGGCAATCCTAGATGATAAATCTACGAGGACCCCATCATAAAGGATCACTTACTTTAACATATCTGCTACTTAAAGGTCGCTGCAAAGTAAGCTAAAGGTCCAACAATACAAGCATTGATGTAGGTTGCTGGTTCTGAATGACTGTAATCTGTGCGGTCATCTGGGTAACCATCATTCTCATTAGGACCACCAACAATGGCTCCAGTCAATATATTGGGATTCGGGTTCAGCGAATAGTAGTATGGTTGGAAACCACCTTCACAGCCTATGGTCTGTGGGTGGCTTGCGAGAGATGCCACAGAAGACCCTCTGTGGTGAATTCTTTTTGGATAGTTTGGCCCAAACCCTACCATGTATGACATCTTTATTGGGTTCACTCCAAGTATGTAGTCTACCTGTAGTTTGAAGTTGGTCAGTACACAAGGAAATGACTTTACGTTGGTACGTATCAGGAAATATGGAGTAAAAATAGTTGAAAGACTTGCCTGTTTCTTAGCGACGAAAATAAGGTTGTTTGGAGTGACCACTTGACTGCCACAGTTGAAGGTATGTCTAGAGGCTTTCATGTACTTGGCATAAGTGGTGAGCAAGAATGTTATTGAAGTCACATATTGGAGGTTACTCTGAGGAAGCTTGTAAATTAGCCCTCCTGCATTTTCATAACAGGCCCATATCCTTTAATATCAGTAATAGGAAAACGCAATCCAGAAATATTATAGATACTGGTCTCTACTACAATGGTGGTTCTTGCCTTGTGTGTATTTTGTAGTTGTGTAAGGAGAGTTTGGTAGGATCTGGCACATGAAGTTTTCAGCTTCCTGTTTGTACTTCTGAAAGTTCTGATCGTTATTCAACAATGCTCGCTGCAAAACAAGCTCTTGTGATATTAGAATCATTGTAGATACCATAGAGATTCAGACAACTGCATCTATATATTTATGATAAAATGTACCCTTGACAAGAGAACATGAGCCCCTGCATATTTGTTGTCCCAACTGAACAAATCAGGCTGGTCATCGGCTCCCAATGACTTCAAGATATTGTAGTAAGATATTTCATTGGTTGCCCTGAATAGCCAAGCTGTCCCCCAAAGCAATTCATCCTGACAAACATAATTCGTAAGTAAGAATTCTGGTGATTACCTTCTTATGTTTTTGGCCTAAATCCAGCTAGTGCTTGTCATACCTTATAACCAGAATATGAGCAATAAAAAGGGCAAACAGCTGATCCAAGTGAATCACTGTATGCCCCCTGGTACTGCAGGGCAAATTGCAACACCTTTCTGGCGGTTCTCAACAGCAAACTCGAGTATTTTGGATCAACCGCCCGAAAAACCATCGAGGCAGCTGCTAACGCCGCTGCTGTCTCCCCCGCAACGTCAGATCCAGGGCTGCTTGGTGAGACAGAGTACACCGATCTTACAGTGTCCATGTCTTCAGGTCTCTCCCAACACTTGTGATCCACGTTAGGATCACCTACACCAACATAGAGCTTGCCAGGAGTAGATGTTGCACATTTCAGGAGATAGTCGGTGGCCCATCGAATGGCAGCCCTTGCATTTGGCAATTCTGAGCCCATTCTTTTGCCATATTCAAGTGTACTCCATGAAAGCATTGTGGTGGTGAAGGCCATTGGGAAATTGAACTTCACATTGTCTCCAGCATCATAGTAGCCTCCTGTCAAATCCACCTATTCACCAAATATCAACTTATAATGTTTTAGGCATGGATTGGAGTAGAAGAATAAAACATAGAAGAAATGTTGACTGACAACATACATTGGAAAGTCGACCATCTGAGAGGCCAGAATTTGAGCGCCATCTCATTTGTTGAGAAACAGGAAGCCTTCCTGACCTCTGCCCTTGGAAGAAGAGAATGGACATAGACAATGCATCTTTGTAATTGGGATTGCCTTGGACCAAACCAAATACCATAGAAGACAAAGTAAACACAAGGAACACAAAAGTAGTTTCCTTCCTCATTGTTATTGGTACCTTATTAGCAGCAAGTACCAATACTGAGGTTTTTGGATTGGATTGGCTTTTATGTTTTAGATTCTACAACGACATCTCTGATATATATAGAGAGAAAGGAGCGGAAAGAGGGTCTTATCAACCAAGCGCAAATTAAGGCTTTCTCATTTAAGACTTCTTTCTTTATTGACCATTTGAGAAGATGGTAAGCTTCAAACTTCTCGTCCAAACAATTTAGGACTTGGAATGATTATAAAGTTGCCCATGCAATGTTAATGGTATTAGAAAAAGGAAGGATATGTCATATGCGTTAGTTGAAAATCATATGCACATGGGTCATCCTAAAAATGGGAATGCTGGTAAGGAATGTCAATATGGTTGCAAGTAAGGTAAGTCAATTCCTAACATTACCTCTGTAATATTTAAGACATGAAGTATTTGTTCGGTAAGACGACCAAATTCTAGCAAGGAAACTAATTTCTTTTCCAATTTTTATTTTTTCTAGCATAAATTTCGGAGTTAATTGTTGGTAAATTCAAATTTCATATGATTAACAACGTCTCTAATTATGCATTAACAAATCCGTTAGTGCAACCAATCAACTTCTGAGGTCTTGTAACAGTAGTTTGTTTATGTCTTAGATTGTTATGAATGTTACTAACAACGATAGATAATTAATCACATTAGTATGTAACTTTTCAGTTTAATATGTGTAGAGTTGACCCAATTTATGATAGAAGATCATATATACTTGACAAATCTATTTTTAGTTTCTGAGTAATTGATTAACGTAAGGTTCAATATCTTCTATTCTAACTTATGAATTTCCTTTCAGCTATTGACCTCATATTTTAAATTTGATATTATAAAATTAAAAAAATGTAGGATTATGTTGTTTACAAATTACTGGTTATCAAAAAACTCAACCATTTCAGCTGATTGAACCGTAAAAACTTTGAATCTTTTAACTTTTCTGTTCAATTTACTTTAATAATTCTTTGTTATTAAAATCTAATCAATTTATTAATTAACTGGTCAAGTTTCGTAAATTAATAAATTCTTATAAACTAAAATAAATCAATTAATTTTTATTTAATAATCTTTTTTAATTAAACTTCAAATTCTTCATTAAGTAAGGACAATCTCTTTCAATCATATTTTGAATTCTATGATTTTATTTATTCTTTAGTTAATTTTATAATGACCTAATATCAGTTAATCCTTGAGATATAGTAATTTATAAAAATAAGTTTAAGACCACGTTTGTTTTGTAGCTACCTGCATAAGTCATCTCCAAACAGTTTGGCCAAACTTTTTCCCAAAGAAAAAGAAGAAAAACTGAAATTCTTTCAATTTAAGACGAATCTCTTACTTTCAATACATATGAAAATAGTAATTTTAATTGTATTTTTCACTTATAGAAAGAAAAAATTAATTTAAACTTTCAATTTTTACTAAAAATTATTTAAAACTTTAAATTTTATTTATATTATTTAAATTATTATAGATATATAACAATATACAATTGTCTTACTATAATTAAAGAATTAAGAAAATATTTACATATAATTAACAAAATTTTGCATTTACTTAGATTCAAGGATAATTACTTTTTTTCGTAAAAAATAAGACACTTGAATGCATAATGTAGGGCCAAGTATACACTAATTGGACAAAACAAAGAATTGGACTTGCGCAACAAAACATTTGATGTTACGTTTTTGGTATGATTGGTGAATGGCACTATGGCAGACCGTAGCATACAAAATTTGGCATCCTTGGTCTGATAAAGAGGACTCGAACAACATCTGCCCAAATTACTGCAAAGATTGCCCTAATTCTCGGCTAGTCTGGTTTCTTTCATGTCAAATTGAATTTTGAACCCAAAAGGAAAACGAATATATATACATATATCTAAAGAAGAAGAAGAAGAAGAGGAGGAGGCGTGAATGGCGCATTTTTTAGGCCCTTGGATCGCGCAAAACAGATCGGCGCCAATTTTCGCTTTTCTGTTTTATATACATAAAAAGACTTTAGTTACGATTCCAAATTCTTGTGTCTGAGGATCAATGCTCTGTTCCCATTCTTCAGGACTAAGCTTGTTTGTTTATTAATTTTTCGTTAAAACAAATTGATGCCATTGACTAACCCAAGGTTTGGACAAGTTGGGATCAAACCTCTTGATTATCAGCAAAGAGCAGAACCATATAATATTTTCATAATATTATAATATGGTCAGAATTCAATTTAATGATTTGTCAAATTGATTTAAGCTGATTTATATTCTTATATATTTTCAACTTTTATTAGTAGTAATTGCAATAGTAATTACAATAATTCTATAATATTTCTTTAGTGTTTTTTTCAATGTTTTAAAATCGGATCAGAAGTTAAACCGGTAAGAGAAAATATTTAAGGTTTAACCGGTATTAAAAAATTAAATTAAATTAAATATTTTAAAATATGATTAAAAGATATTATCTTTATCTATCAAATAATTTGAATTTTATGTGAAAAAAGATTGTTAAATGAAAAATAATTAATTTATTTTGATTTATAAGAACTTATTAATTTACAAAATATGAATAATTAATTAATAACTTGATTAATTTTTAACGACAAGAGTTATTAAATTAAATTGAATAAGAAAATTAGACAGTTTATGATTTTTACCGTTAAACTGAATAAATCGGTTAAATTTTTTAATCATTAAATTTTTTAATAATATATTCCTAGAAAAAAGGATTATGATAACCCGGAGCTTTAGAAAAATAGGATAGGTACGAATAAATTAAAAACTAAAAGACCTTAGCTAAGTTTCCCTCATGCCATAGGTTTCTGTCCAAAAACAGGAAGTTGGGATCTTGGTTATAGGGAACATTGTAAAAGCAGAATGCCCCGGATAAATGGTGGTGATTGAATACTTATAATCATTACATTAACTTCATAAGTACTATACATTGACATTAATTTCGTGACAACCAAAATCAATCAACTTTGATTCAAACGCAACAAACTTATCCTCCTCAAATTCTCTCTACTTCAAGCCATTTTTTCTTAGCAAAACGTTGATAAAATTAACATCTCAAGGGCGAGGATTGAATTTGACGTTTAATTTCAGTATAACTCAAGTTCTATGTTTAACATATATATGGTTAAATCTTCATGTTTGACATACTTCTCTCTGTCCTGGATAGAAACTCGGTTCTAATTTTATAAATACAAATATGTGTTTCTAGCATGCATATTATATTAATATGTAAAGTTAATGATTATCCTGTTCATATTAATTTTATTCATTATAGCGTATGTTCCACCTCGAGCGCGTAAGTATGAAGAGACTTTCTGGCCAAGGTAAGTAAACCTACTTGTCTTTCTTCACAGAGAAATTACTGTTTAGACAAGATACATTAAAATTTGTACGAAGAATGATAGAGATATGGCAAAATCTCTAACAAATTCCAACATATTAGGTTTTGTTTACCCATATGTAGTTGCATTACCATATTCTGGGACCCGTCATCGAAGAAAGAATGGTTAGGTTCTATGACCAAGCATCCGATGCTTGCTCCTGAGAATATTTTGGTGGATCCTTTCAACATAACGTAATCATCATCTAAAGCAACAATAACGTGTGTGCATGATAATTCGGGACACTTTGTGTGCAAAAGTGACCCACCATGAACAACAAACACAATCATTTACGTATGAAGAAGTTACAAACACAATGTTTTCAAAAAATATATGGAGATTGATAAGTAATTGCTTTATGGATTAGCTTAATTGGAGGAGAAGTTAAATAAATAAATAAATAAGTAATCATCTTTGGTAATATATATATGTTTATATATTGTTGCAAACTCAAGGCTTTGAAGAAGATCAATTCAAATCATCAAATGTCGTAAAACTTGAAAAATTGTCCGTCAAACTTGGGATTGATACTCACGTCTTTTCATGGATTGGATTTTGAAGTTTTACGACTTTATCTTATAAGTTGACAAATTAACTTGGATATTAAGGCATACAACTATTATTATTTTGATCAAATTATTAAAAATGGTATTTAATTAATTACTATAATAGGGGTGTTCGTTAGTTATTTGATTGGAGCTGTTTCCGGTTTATTATAAATTGGTTCCATTGCTTATGAAATCTTAAATATGGCGGCGCTACTTGCGTGCAAGTCATAGTGTTTCTTGTACCTCTCCAACATTCTTATTATTCCCTGGCTGTAGTCTCTGCCTGTTTAATCAAGCCATCGGCTTTAAATGCATCCCGGTCAAGCTAGACGAAAGATTGACTTTTTTCTGGTAGGAAAAATCAGGTTCAGGTTCTCTGTTTCCATTATCTTTAAAATTAATAATTTGAGTTTCTTAATTATTAATTTTATTTTACAAACTAATATGCTTTGTTACATAGATAAACTAATTTTATACTTGATTAGATTAGGTAAAACCTTGTATATAAAGTATTTAATAAATATTATGACGATGATACAATATTATAAATAAGAATTATTATTTTTGATAACTTTTCAGATATTTTGTATTTTATGTCTTGCATGTAGATTAAACATAAGTAAAATTAGTTATTTGAAATGCAATTTAACTAACAATTGCATCTAAAAGTGAAAGGTGGATTTCTTTTTTGTGATGTATGGATCAACCGTACGTTATACATATATTAAAATTTTATCTATAAAAAACAATAAATTTGAACAAAAATTTCAAATCGAAGTATACATAAACAAGTACGATAAAACAATAAAAATAATAATAAATTTATACACTTCTAATATTAGTATTTTAGAAGTATTAATCTTGACAAGATTGTAATTAATTGAAAATAACTAAATTCTGATTTATTAATTAAATACAAGAATAATAAAAAAATATATATATTATATTCAATCCTAATTCATTATATTGCATTGCATATCTCAATTGTGTTAACCTTCAAAAAATTATTTTAGTTGCATTTGCACTGTTTAAAAATTGAAATGAATCATCACTATGTTTGCATATGTATACATTATAAGAAAAATACAAATAAATACTTGATATTGAATAATTGGATTTAATTTACAAGAATTAAAAATTTCTAAAAGAGATAAATAAATAATTTTTATTAAACAATTACTAATATTTTATAGTTTAATAATTACATTTAAGAATATTAATTAATAAATATTTACATTTTATGTTCAATAGTTAATTTTATTATATTGGATTAAATAAATAATTTTATGCATTTATAAAAATTGAAATGAATTATTACATATAAATTATATGAAGAGTAAGAATAAAATTTGGATCTCAAATAATCGAATTTAATTTATAGAATTTAAAATAATTTAAAATTATTTAAATAAATAATATTTATTGACAAAATTTAAATATTATGTTTTAATTTTATTAATGTATAATGTTTGAGTCATATTCTATGACATGTTAGAAATTTGTCAAGACAAGATTATTAAATGTGTAGGATTATTTAACAAAGAATACACTTTTGATCAAAGTTGAAGGGCTTATTACAGTTTTTTCTTAAAATTTTAAATTTCTTAAAATCCTTTCTACCAAAAATATCCTTATAAATTTATTATTTTTAATTAGACATTTAATTAAAAGAGAATCTTTGAGTCATGTTCTATGTCAAATTAAAAAAAAAGTTTAGATAACATTATTAAGTAAATTAGAGATTTATTTAGTAAAGACAAAAATCAAGTATAAATGTACACTTAGAATCAAATTTCGAAAAATTAAATAGTCTTTTACCCTTTTAATATTGACATTCGTGTCCATAGTAAAAAAAAAAATTTCATATCATTATATAAACTAACAATAAAGGTTTAGAAAAAGATAAAATAACACCAAAAGGAAAATTAACTTAATAATACCAATTGGTATTAATAAATGTATACTTGTGCTTAATGTGTTACTATAACTAAGAGTAGCAAATGGGGCCAATATAAGGTGTTTTTAATTAGAATTGAGTCTGGGCTACCTAGGCCTAAATCGACCTGAGGCCTAATTTTTATAGATAAAACGACATAATTTCAAACTATATTATTACCTCAACTCGTTAAAGTCTTAGGCCTTGTCAAATTTATATTGATTTTTAAAGTTTGTAATTTTGCTTTACGTTATTATTGTAAAATAAAATTGGCTCCACTTCCTTCCTAATTGACTCTTGGATTCATCACTCGTTAAATGCGGAACTGAAAATATTAATGGGTTATAAGTTTTCACCTTCAGCTGTATTTTACCCCATGTCTTTGGCAACTGTATTTCAACTTCAACTGCATTTTACCCCATAAGATATTCACCTTCACTAACAGATATCCTTTACAAAGAGCATATCTTTGGCAAACTGTTGAACATTTAATTGCCGCGCAGTGAGAAGGAGCAATTAATGGAAGGAAATGCTCTGAGGCATATTCTACCCCATACTGAAAAGGTACAAGCAGAAGGAAATGCGTCATCATCTTTGCGTGATAAATCCAAACCTGACAAAGTTTGTCAAACCACTTATTTTATGGGAAGAACTACCTGCTTCATAACTGAGTTAGCAACTCCAAGAGTGCACATAAGGGTAGGAGCAGAGCGATCAACGGCAGTAAAACGGGGAATTGTTTGCAAGATATCCAGAACAGCATGTTTGTCTAGCTTTTGAACAAGATCTCCAAAGCACAGAAGACCATTTAACTCTCACCCACCAAAGGAAATAAAACACTTCTGTGTCATATTATTCAAAGACTACCTATGGTTCTTTACAGAATCTAAATCACTCAAATATTGTCAGCTTAACAACGTAGAATAGGCCATGCCAGGCCATCTTGATCATATGACTTCAACTTCATTCTGTGCTGTCAACTATGGTCACACATATAAACAATCAATTACGGAATTACCTCCACCATTTTGTAAGTTCATATCACAAGCTGCAGTTACTATGAAGCAAGGTGCTAGAAAACTTTCTTTAAGCATGAAAAAAATAACAACCAGAACACGGGCAAATCATTGTGTGGTAAATGAACGATGGAGCAGCTCAAGGATCATAGCTAATACAACAATGATCTCTTACATCAGTCAACTGTTAAGAGTCCTTTGAACGGCTAGCGACCTTTTAGTCCAAGTTAAAAAATGAGTTGTAACCCATTTTTTATAATAAAACAGAAAGTTACATTGTCAATCTTATAGGACAGGAGTAGTTTTCTGTCATTTCTTAATACATTAAATCGATAAAGACCAACTTTCATAAGATACAGAAAACTAGCAGAAGCGACAAACCATGATCACGGGCAAAATTGCTTGTTTTACCAGCTGCGAAAGACGGAAAATACACCAGTATAATAGGTTTGGGAAGTTCACTATCCTGTCACGAACAGGCCAACCAGAAGGAAGCTGACAGCATTGGCGACAATTAGGCTGGTGACTAATCTTGTAACAATATAAAGGAAATACTCACTTTGGTTGCAGTAGTTCCACAGATTCCAGGAATCTACTGTTAAATTTGATTTCTCAAAACTGTTTATTCTAGTATCAAATATACCTAAAACACTCGAGTGCAGAAGAATTCAAGGAACTTCAAAATTATAAATGAGTAATTAGACAGAATATTCTCCTATTAACTTAATATGTGCATCAGATGTCAAAATGCAGTGCACTAATCCTATTAAAGCCTGGTTTTGATCTGCCTTTTCTGGTTAAGGTCATTTCTATCGTATTACACAGCAATTTGGATTTGACATCCTGTAGGGAAGATGGCTCATTTCCCTCCAACATTTTTAACTGTATAGGTGATTAATCCAAGCGTCACTGAATAGATATACTGTCCCGAACTTACGGTTCAAACTTCCTGAAAGAGCCAAATTTTTGTATCCCATCCACAAGATTTTATCTGTACCCTTAAAGTGAAGGCAGTTTTTGCATATTTGTTGTGCGCCTGTCTAAAAATGACAAGTGACAATTAGAAAATCTCAGTTCACCACTGTCTCCACCCCTTTCTGTCCTCCCTTCTTCCTCCTCTTCTTGCACAGAGTAACAGGTCCTTGAAAAGACCAAAGATATCATTTCTGTACAATGGATACTCATGTTGACTTGATAAATGTGAAATATACATAATATGACAATGTAGAGCATCGAAAATGAAACCAATTCAAATAAGGGTTCATCTTGGACATAACATCTACGAAGACTTTCTTGAATTCCACTAACAAAACAAACTGTTGACCACATGGACATACCTCCATTATCTGTGAACCATTACAGCTTCTAAAGAGGATTCCAACTGTTAATCCATCCGTTAAAATAAGATTCCAAGTATCCATCCATTAAAATAAGATTCCAAGTTTTCTGTGTATTTCCTCTTGGTCTCAATTAAACATCATTTTTCCCGTGTGTTTTAAAGATAACATAAGTTGGCACAAGCATTAATCTATTCCTAAACTTCACCTGTTGAGAAATGTAAGGATTCTGCTAAGAATCTACAATGTCATTTCTCCTATTTTGGTAAAGAAATTAGTCAGTGTCTCTTATCACGAGTTATGTTAGTTCCCTGTTTCATGAAGTATCAACTGGTAAACAATTCTTTGTTATCACTTAAGTAGGCTTATTCTCTACTTTATTTTTTTAACTCCCTGGATCTTATTCACCATTCCTAATTTGTAGATATTAACTACCTTCCAATTTGAATCAGGAAATAATTTTATAAATCCATGGATTTTATCGATGATCCAGCATAATTACACAGCCATAAGAATTGATAATATACGTAACCTGATGAATCAAGTAAAACTAAAAACGAAAATCCTCCTCCACTAAGAGAAACCTCTATTTAGAATTTACTTAATCTCAATGAAAAATACAAAAAAGAAAGACTACATAAGATGTGGATTCCTGAATACCATTTTAACATTGTAATTAATGCCAAGAAAACAAAAGAAAATTTCTTTATCCTGGAATAGTTGAGTATGATCCAATAAAGGAGAGCACATGAAATATGAAAAGAATACACCTTAAGAGAGTTTGGGTATCAAATTGCTGACCACCAGGACTTTCTGCAGATCATAGAATCTGTTGTTATATTGATCAAAGATCAATTACAGGTAACCGTTATTTTCATCTTTCTGTACTTTAGGTGGAATGGACACTGGACCCCAACATCAGGTATTTAATTATTTATTTTTTCATTATAAGGTTACCAAGTGTATGCCTCATGATTTATACGGTGCTACAATATTCGATAGTTAGATGCAACTTCCAGTTGAGCCAAACCCCCTTTTTTGGTTTTAACTAGGAGAGTGTTGAAGTAGCAAACTTGAACGGAAGAGATATTATTAGTTTATGTTAGGATATTTATTATGTCTTATTATTTAATTTTGACATTTTTAATTATTGGTATTTAAGATAATGATTAAAAATATAAATCAAGAAGTCTTACTTGAATTGGATTCTTGGATAAGAGTTGTTGCACAAATAGAAGTCTATCTTCAATGAAGATTGGTGTGGATCACGTTTAATTTGAGATATGGATAATGCAAGACTGCTTGTGTGAAGGTTGCGGGAATTTTTCCAGGTCTTGGTTTTACTGCGTAGGTGAGTGTGTGTTTCTCTTTTGGCAACAAACACTTGACTAATTTGGTGAGTGTTTATGTTGAATGAGAGTGCAAAAGGTGGGCTGTATTTGATCTGAAGATTCTTACTAATTTAAGGGAGGCTTGTGCGTGACGTTACCAGGTGTGAAGAAAATTGGAGATAGCCGAAGGTGTGATGTTGTATGCGTGACCCAGCTCCTACACTTGAAACGTCATTACTTTGGTGAAAGTTTGGTTGGGCATTTATTTGGTGTGTTGTGCGTGATCTTATTTCTGCTACATATACAAGTGAGTCACTTGGTAATGATTTCATTTGGGTGGTTATGGCAAGTATATGTATGAAAGGTGAATTTGAGATCTGATTCCTTTTTGTTGTGGGCTAAATTGTGGAAGGCTTGTGACTGTTTCTTGCTCTGTGTCTTGGTGTGTTTTATTGATGGTGAATGGGAAGATCATATGGTTTTAGTGTTTAGAAAATTGGGGAACAGCTGAATATGTATTGTTGGGTACGTGAACCATACTGTTTAAAAGTTATTATCATGGGCTGAAGGTGTTAAGTTATCAATTTGTGCTTATTTTGTATTTAATTCTCTTTAATGTGTTGAAATTATTATTTAAAATTAATGGAATTGTCTTATAATTATTTGCAGATGATTTTTAACACCTTCGAGATGAAATTGAATCAAAAAGATAAAAAAATGAAGAAAATATGAAATTCCAAATCTGGCAGCAATTCAATCACTAAATGTAGCCACTTGTAAGGATGAAATCAATCTGCAGATCTATTTTCAAGATTTAAAATTGAGATTTTCACAATCTTTAAAAATCATATTGCCATCTTATCGAGGGGATTGACCACCTAAAATTGGGGGATACGTTATTTGCTGAAAATCAAGGAAAGATAGAGAAGAAATCGAAAAAGCATAAAAGGAGGGTGGAGTTACTGTTCACGCAGCCAACATTAGGGGTAGTTTACATTTTTCTGCAGAATTTTCTTTTGTTTTTCTATTCAGCCATAGATAGGAGTAGTTTTACAATTCTGCAATCTTTTTCTTCTATTTTTTTAGCACACTTTAGGAGTAGTTTTAGTTTTTTGCACTTTTCTTCTGATTTTTTCTGGACAACCATAACTAGCTTTCATTTTCTGCACTATTTCTTTAGGGATTTCCGGATTCTTTAGAGAAAGACCAGAGATGGAGACTTTGTGTTTGGCTATTACTTTGTTTATTTTTACTTTTGTTATGAGTAGCTAAATTCCTTTTCTTGGTTGAGGGAAGCCATGTTATCATCTATTATGTGTGAGATGTTTCAATAAAGTTTATGTTGTTGTTGAACATAGAATGTCTTCCGAATTACTTTTTCTAATTGAGTTGATTGATTTCTAGGTGCTTAACTAGGGATTAATTCGTTCAATAGCTAGATTAATGAAATATGACATTCAGTTTCGTTAATCACAAGTAGCAATTAGGATTACTTTCTTTACGTTAGAGTTGGAAATTCTAAGAAGATATTTGCTTGACTGATTGCATGTCGTACATGTATTTCTCCTGCTTATTGGTTTCTTAATTCGTAAAGCTATTATTCAATTGAACCTACGATCGTATCTAAGTTGTTGTTTAATAAGAATGCTAGGATCCATATTTCTAGTCATTACACTTAAAAGAAAACATCCCCAATAAATGTTTATTAATGATTGAGTTTTATTATCGAGGATCCATTTTAGCGTGATAACATTGGCAACTCAAAAACCAAGGTATTTTCTATTAAACCCCCCATTTCGTTATTTTATTTTCGTGTTAAACTCGTTAACCTTTACCATTAAAAATTTCTCGTAAGAACGATATCCACTTATCACTATTACATTAATTTGTATTAACAGAAGTTAGTTTCTTTTTAATTTGGTTGCAGGCGACAGTAATACCAGTTGATTTTTTATTTTGCGTTTAATTTTTTTGCTTTTACTTGTGCTAGAAACAACTGCGGTCAAATCAGAATTTTTGTGAAACTATATCCTTTCGGATTTTAAAAAAGTAGTAGCAGTAAGAATGTAAGAATAGACACTAGCACTGATTTGGTTGTATGGTAGGAATAGATAATTGATGCGTATAGCTCATCAATATAGTTCTGTAATACCAATGTCAGTTAGTCCCTTTTTTGCATTTTGTACTCCTTTATTGTAACCTTTTATTAGTGCTTATGACGGCTTTGCCTCTCAACTATTTTTGGACAAAATTCAATATATTCTTCATTTAGAAAACAATTTAAACTTGTTGTATTGTTTAAAACTTAGATTTGTTTTTAAAATTTGTATAGTGAATATTTAGCTATCAATATGACTATCCACATAAAGGAAAATATATAGAAATTTGTTTTTATTTTTTTATTTAATTTTTATGTACACTTCCTTGACAACTCATATTAAGCATAAGAATTGACATGTATCTCTTTAGTTATCTTTAGGGTTTACAAATTGCAAAGTAGGAATTTTATAATAAAATTGATTAGTAGTAGTCAACTAGGAAAAAAAAAGGATATCTATATTAAGGTTCCTACATATAACTTTTTATAGGTTTAGTTTTGTTACGATGAGTGATTCAAGATATAAACGAATGTTATTTCAAAAAGAGAATTTAAATAGTGGTATCCATCCCTGAATATAACAACTAAATGATTGTTACTAATTCTATAAATAGTTTTGTGCTATTGAACTTTACAATGTCACTCCTCATTAGTTAAAAGAACATTCAATCATGTCATTATAATCTCTGCAAGTTCTGATATGTTTTATAGAAATCTCATTTTAAAAAGTCATAGTGGAATCTTAGCTTTTGATTGTGTTGAAGATGTATTATCTCCTTCTTCCTTACCAATAAATGTTATGAAGTGGAAAATACTTGTATTCAGTTATTTTTTATGGCTTTGGTTGAGTTTTGTAAAGGAGTTTTATGGAATGTCGAATGCAATTGAGCTTGGACCAAAATTATACGAACTTAATCCAAAGAATGGGTTTATCAAAAGTTCGAACAGGCACAAACTTAGACTTATTCAAGTTCGTTTAAACTTGAGCTTAGACTTGGGATTATAAAAAAATTCATATATTTTTGTACCATTCATAGTCACGTTGACTTCGATTTTATCTGAAGATCATATTCATGATGTCTTTATTAAACTTCATTTATCAAATTGGCTCTATATTTTTATTTTCAAATTTTTGTTAGCCAATTTTTAAGCATCTTGATTTGGAAAATATTACATTATCTATATATATCTATTAGTGGTAATATTAATTATAATTTAATCTAATTACAAATTATGATATTGTCTTCACTTATATGTCTTTTAATTAGCCTTCAAGCTTAAGGAACAAAACAATGAAATTCGTGAATCTTGCACATTCTCAAACAAAAGAAAATCAAAGTTAGATGCCTTAGGCCTATGAATACGAGAGTAAAAAAGAACCATATAAATATATACTAATTTCATGTCATAGAATAAAACATGGAAATGGCAAGCAAACGAAAGTCTTGGACAAAGCTTTTAGATGAAAAAGGTAACGAAGATAAGAAATGGGAACCCATACCCATTCCCTCCGTCTTCTTCTACGTTTATCTTCCACTCCCGCTCCCACTACCACACCCTCACTGAACCCCAACACTTTATCTTATTCTAATCGTCTCTTCGCCGCCGGTAGTCCTTGTTGGACTTCCAAGAGCGCCGCTCGTAGTACGTCGGCTGGACGCTCCAGATTCGACTTCGACTTCGACGTCGATGAAGATGAAGATTGGGCTCGGAAGCGGAAGCGGAGGACCTGGTGGTCCGATGATGTTGCTGACGGTGGTGGTGACTTTTTGGACGTTGATGATGATGAAGAAGAAGATGGGTTTTGGGTTCTCAAGGTATGGGAATTAAAATGACAAGTTGAATTTGCATCATTAGAAAGCTTTCACCTTTTTTACATTTGTAGTATGTGGATAGTGAATTTAAGTAATTGGTTTTTCTAAATATTATGAATGGTTGTGATGTTGAGATGTTTACGAGGAACCGGAATTTGCTTGTAGAGATGTGAATTAATAATTTGTTGTAGCCATTAAATCTGAATTTGGTTGGAATAATAGTTAGCTTGAGCTTGATTGTTGTAGTATATGCAACTATTTCAATTGAATTCAGGTAGTTCAAGCTTTTGGTTGGATGCTACCTGCTGTAGCCATATCATTGCTGCTGGGTACAGGACCGAATGCTTTTCTCATGGCATTAGCCGTTCCCCTCGGGCAGACGGCAGTTTCTCTTGTGGTTGATAAGGTATGGGGAAGTACAATGAGTTCGCCAAAACCTAGACGTAGAACCAAAGTGAGGAAGAGACCAGTTACAGCAAAAAGAAACGAGAGAAAACGAGAAGAAACCAAGGGTGAGAGCAGAAGGGGGAGTTACCAATCATGGGTAGGAACAGATCATGATTCATTCACGAAGGGAAACAAAGAGGAAACCAGGTTTGGTGGATGGGACGAGCTAGATAAAATGAATGGTAAGGTCCCCAAGGGAACACCGGTTCGTGATGAAGATGGGCTACAGAGGAAACAGAAGTTTCAAAATAGAAATAAGCTTAGTGGTGTCAGAGACACACCATTGCTATTTAGGCTTCTGATTGCTGCTTTCCCATTCTTGGCTTCCTGGACTAGGTTCCTTTTCTGATTACAATGATGGACAAATTGTAAATTACATTATGAAAAAGTCTTTAATCATTCATTAAATAATGCTCTAAATCATCTGAATATATTCACTACAATGGGCATCTAACTCATGAACATCTGTAGAAATAGAGACAAAGAGAATTTGGGTATATATATTCTTTTCATGTACTTCATTTATCTGTGGGGTTTATATACAATCTGTTCAGGTGAATTTGGAATCGTAACAAACTTCATAACAACCTAAAACAAACTCTAACAAAAGTTGTAAAAAAGAATGAAATAAAAGTGACGTGAATAATTATATTTTGTTGTTTTGTGATGTATTGTTTTGCTGCCTTGAAATAGTTTTCTGGAATGATTTCATTGTGCTTATTGGACTCATGTTGGGCTTCGATTGGGGAGCATTTGAGTCTTTGGGCTTAACAGCCCTCTCTCAAGTTGGATGGTATGCAATCCTAACTTAACGAGAATCGTGGACAATGAGTGTTTAGGCGGAGCTTTGATGAAGGCATTTGCTAATTGGGACTTAGAGGATAGGTGACTTGTGCTAAGAAAACCATCGTGGACAATGTTGCGGACGAGATGGCAATCGATGTCTAAATGCATGATGCATTCGTGGGAAAACCAAATTGTTGAAGATGTGAACAGTTGCCATATTGCCACGTCGGAGTGGAATGGGAAGAGAAACTGGGATGTGCAAGTCTCTTAGAATGTAACCCAACCATTTAATTTCACAGTAAGTACTTGCCATACTCCAGTATTTGGTTTCAGCAGATGATCTGCTCACCGTTTGCTATTTCTTGGTTTTCCAAGATATTAGAGATGGACCATAGAAAATGCAAAACCTAATTAAGGATTTTCTTGTGAACTTACAACTTGCCCAATTAGCATCAGAATAACCATAGAGAGATGAATCTACAGTATTGGAATACACTAATACCTTTGAAACTGTTCCAGCTAAGAAAAGCAGGACATGTTGTAGTGCCTTCCAATGTGTTTCACGAGGAGCAGTAGTGACAAAAGCAATATCAGGTCTCATAAAATTCAAGTACAAGAGTTGTCCCACAACTCATCTGTATTTCTCAGGATCAATTAACAATGGACTATCATCAACATTGAGTTTGGCACCTTGAACCATAGGAATATTAGAGGCCTTTAGATCAATTAAACCAATATCAGCAAGTATGTCACATATGTACTTCTGTTGAGATAGTAGCATTTCGGTTTGTGATCTAGCTATCTTGACTCGAACAAAATATTTCACAGTACTCATATCTTTAATTATAAAGGCAGTATCCAATAAATCCTTAGTATCACAAATCAGTTCTTCACTAGGACTTGTAATCAGGACATCGTCAACGTAAATAATTAGGGCAAAGAATTAATCATCAATATCTTTGGTGAAAAGACAGTGATTTGATTCGGTTTGATTGAATTTGAAATTCATCAATTTGGATGTAATCTCCTTGTTCCACCATCTCCCTGCCTGCTTTAAGCCATATAACGACTTCTGTAATCTTAAAACCTCTCCTGCTAATACTTTGGTGCACCTTTACGGTGGTGTGATGTAAATCTCCTCCTCTATGTGCCCATGCAATTACGCATTATTTATGTTACACTAGTGGACAGGCCATGTCTTTTGCTGTTGTGACTGCAAGTAATGTTTGGATGGTTGTAATTTTTGCAACTGGAGCAAACACATCAAAGTAATCCACACCCTGTGTCTATTTAAATCCTTTGAACACAAGTCTTGCTTTCTGTTGATCTATAGTACCGTCTTGTTTGCATTTAATTTTATATACACATTTCGTCATCAATGGCTTCTTCCTGGGTGGTAATAAGGCTGGAACCCAGGTTTTGTTATTTTCGAGGGCCTTAATTTCAACTTGCATTGGTTCTAGTCATAATGGATCATGCTTTGCATTCTCTTAAGAAAACGGTTCATGGTCAGTGGATAGGTTTGCTAGTAGCATTGTGTGGTGTTTTGAGAAGTTGATGGTGGTTGTATCTTCGAAACCCTTCATCGTGGCATTGGCGAAGGAGGCTTTTGGTATGGTGGTGACATAATCATCTAAGTATGTGGGTCTTGTTCGTGTTCTCGTGCTTATCCTGGTGGGTAGATGTAGTGGCGGTGTGTCTGTCGGTTGCGTTGGTGAGGATAGAGGGATGATTTTGTCTGTAATTAAGGTAGATGGAGAAAGTTCATGATTTGGGGTGTCGGGTCTTGTTTTTGGATCTGGTATGACGATTTCGGGTAGGTTTGGTGTTTCCGGGTCCTTTTGTTCTTTTGGGTTGAATGTGATATTTGGATCCTGAAGTTCAAAGATGGGTTTGTTTTGTTTTGGGTTCTCTGGTTTTTGGAACGGAAATAAAAGCTCATGAAACACAACATCTCGACTATAAATTATTTGTTGCGTATTAATAACGAAAAGTTTATAAGCCTTCCTATCGATCACGTATCCCAAAAACAAACATTTCGTGGCCCTAGGTTTTAGTTTTTCCTTATGAGGTTTTGTATTTGTTGCGTAATATAGGCAACTAAAAGTTTGAAAATTTTTGAGGTATAACATTTCATATGCTGTTTCCCAAGAGACAATTTTGGTTAGTAATCGATTAATGATATGTGTTGCGGTTAAGATCTTGTCCCCCCAAAATTGTTTTGGTAGATTGGTTTTAAACATAAGGGCTTTGGTTATTTGAAGAAGATGTTTGTGTTTTCATTCTACGATCCTGTTTTGTTGAGGTGTATAAATGTATGTTTTCTAGTGAACAATTCCTTTCAACTCAAATAATTGTCTATTGGAATGATTAACAAATTCAGTGTCGTTGTTAGTTCGAATTTTCGTAATTTTTTGATTGAATTGAGTTTCAATCATTTTAATAAAGGTGCTAATGGTTTTATGGACTTGGGCTTTACTGCTTAAAAGAAAAGTCCATGTTGTCTTACTAAAGTCATCCACAATGGTTAGGAAGAAAGTGGATCCTTCAAGGGCTGGTATTCAACATAAGCCCCAGAGGTCCATGTGGATCAATTCAAAAGGTCTGGTCACAGAAATAACACGTTTTCCAAATAGTTTTCTTGTTTGTTTTGCTAAAGGACAAGTTTCGCAGAAGAAATTGTTTGTAGGCTTAAAATTGCAGAAATTTAAGTGTCCTAGAACTTTAGGTGATACATGATCGAGTCGAAAATGCCATAAGCTAAACGTATCAATAGCATTACAAACAAAATATTCATCGAGATAGAATTTCAGGGATGAACCTTTCTTTGTATTTGATGGTAGAAAATGACGGGGTTCGAATCTATAGATGTCACCAATTTCTTCACAATTTGCCACAATGAAGTTAGTCTATGGGTCTTATAACACAACCTTATTTGATTTGAATATAATAGCTAAATTATTGTTCCTAGAAAGTTTCCAGACGGATAGAAGATTATGGTGGAAAGTGGGATATATAAGACATCTTCTAGGTGTATTGTGTCTATTGACACTATACTATCAATTTGATCAACCGGTCTAAAAGAACCATCAGACAACATTACAGGACTAATAATTGAGGTATTTTCAGTGTTTTTGAGCAGGGTATGATTATGAGTCATATGAGTTGATGCACCTGAATCCACAATTAATAAATCGTTGTCATACTTTAAACTAACATTATCATTAAGGTTATAGTTCATACCTACGTAGCTGTTGAATGCTACATTATTAACCTCGTTTAAGCCTTTTCCTTTGACTAAACGTATCAGCTCGTAGACTTGTCTGCTCAAAACATTCAATTTTATTTACTGTTCAATGTTTTAACTACTCGAGTTTCCCTGCACAATGTCACTTGGACTTTCAGCTACAGCTCCAGCAGAGCTTTCTCTCTCTCTTGCACGCTTTTGTTTTAGATCTTTGAACCAGTCAAGTTCTCCATGAATCTTGAAATGTATCCACTGTGTGTCCCTTCTTATGGTAGTGAGTACAGAACTTATCCTCCTTTGCAAAACTTCTTTTATTCATCGAGGGCCCCTCTCTGGTCTCTACCTTTATGTTTGGGTAACATCAAATTTTCTTCAATTTTGTTAGCCATTTTGAGTAAAGTAGTATTTTCTATAGCAAGAGCTTGAGCTTTGCTACCATATAGAATTTGGGTATTTTTTTCACGTATTCCATTTCTCTATGAGGTTTATATACAATCTGTACAGGTGAATTTGGGTATATATTTTTTTCACGTATTCCATTTCTCTATGAGGTTTATACACAATCTATACAGGTAAATTTAGAATCGTAACAAACTTCCTAACAACTTAAATCAAACTCTGACAAAAATTGTCAAAAAGAATGAAATAAAAGTGATGTGAATAATTACAATTTGTTGTTTTGTGTTGTACTAGTTTGCAGCCTTGAAATGGTTTTCTGGAATGATTTCGTTGTGCTTATTTGATGCATGTTGGGCTTCGATTGCAGAGCAGTGGAGTCCTTGGGCTTAACAACATTAATCAGCTGTATACTTAATTTGTCTAGGATCGGTTGCTAATTGAACGTGTACATGGAATTCTGAAAGTTCTTTGAGCCAGCACCAATAGATAATGTACTTGCTCTCATAATAGCCTAGGGGTTGTGGCAATCTTCTTTTGTCTACTTATCTAAATTTAGCATGTCTTGATTACCACATAATGTTGGTGTAAGATTTGAGTTTTGGTAAATTTCTTAATTTTAGAGTAAGATTCCCATTTAATCATTATCTTCTGTATTTATTAACGGCAAATGAAGAAGTGAAAGGGGAAAAAGATTTGCAAAGCTTCCTGCAAACTTTACCGTTTTATATGACAATATAGTCAAAAGACATATGACATACGAAACGGCCCGAATCTTTAATGCCATTAAGGGCCAGGGTGTGTCATCGTTCCATAAGAAGGTTCGATCTGAACAACAAGAAACCACTAGCTGTAACTTATGTTGCTTTCTCACTCAGAAAACCCCAAGAATGGAACCCTCCTAGAACTTCTCTACCATTTCAAATCAATGACAAACCTTTAAACACTTGAAAAAACCAATTACAAGCGTTGCCTTTTGATTAAATCGATTGACAAGCCAAGCAAACCGATCCTCTGTTCCGACAAGGAGTTGGCTGTCATAACCATGTGATGGGGTCTTTAATTTATCCACCTCTCCTTTTGCTTCCAATCTTCTTCTTCTGTGTTACAATGGCAACTTTAGATCCAATCCAAGAAACCCTCCTTCAATGCCTCTCTAATCATTTCTCAGAATCCCCAACACCAATTTCTCAAGTCACATACTTCCCCAACAACCCTGCTTACCCACCTGTTCTGCAATCTTACATTAGAAACCTCATATTCGCATCCCCATCCACCCCTAAACCTCTATTCATTGTAACCCCAACCCACGTCTCTCACATTCAAGCTACAATCATCTGCTCAAAAATTCACGGCCTTGAAGTCCGGATTCGAAGTGGCGGCCATGACTATGATGGCCTTTCGTATGTATCAAGCAAGTCATTTGTCCTTCTTGACATGTTCAATTTCAGATCAATCAGGGTAGACATAGAAAATGAAAGCGCTTGGGTAGAGTCAGGAGCTACACTGGGAGAAGTTTATTACAAGATTGCTGAAAAGAGCAATCTTTATGGATATCCAGCTGGTGTGTGTCCTACTGTGGGTGTTGGAGGTCATCTAAGTGGAGGTGGATATGGTAACTTGATGAGAAAGTACGGTTTGACTGTTGATCATGTTGTGGATGCTGTTGTGGTTGATGCAAGTGGTAGAGTTCTGGATCGAGAAGCGACGGGAGAGGATCTGTTCTGGGCTATAAGAGGTGGCGGAGGAGCTAGTTTTGGAGTCATCGTTTCATGGAAAATTAAGCTGGTTCTTGTCCCAGAAATTGTGACTGTTTTTAGGATTGAAAAAACATTGGAACAAGGAGCTTCGGACATTGTTTACCGTTGGCAATTTGTTGCTGAAAAAATAGATGAAAACCTGTTCATAAGGGTGGTATTGATTCCTGTCATTAAACGGGGTCAGGAAACAATCAAAGCCAAATTCAATGGCTTGTTTCTTGGTACATCAGAGAAGCTTACTGCTTTAATGGATGATCAGTTTCCTGAATTGGGTTTATCGCGTAATGACTGCAAAGAAATGAGCTGGATTGAATCGGTGTTATTCTGGTCTAATTATCCGAAAGGAACGTCTTTGGACGTCTTGCTTGATAGACATTCTCAGACAGAGAAGTTCTTGAAGAAGAAATCAGATTATGTGCATGAGCCTATATCTAAGATTGGTCTTGATGGGTTGTGGAAGAAAATGATCCAACTACAAAAGCCAGTATTGACCTTTAATCCTTATGGAGGCAAAATGGCTCAGATTTCAGAGAGAGAAACCCCCTTTCCACATAGAGCAGGCAACATTTACAAAATCCAATACTCAATCAACTGGAAAGACGGAAGTGTTGAAGTAAGGGAACGCAATTTGGAGCTAATTAGAAGGCTTTATGACTATATGACACCTTATGTGTCGAAATCACCAAGAAGTTCATATCTCAACTATAGGGATATAGATTTAGGTGTGAATGGGATTGATAATGTAACTTATGAAGAAGCTAGCATTTGGGGAATCAAGTACTTTAAAGGCAATTTTGACAGATTGGTGCAAGTAAAGACAAGAGTGGATCCAGGCAATTTCTTTAGGTACGAACAGAGCATCCCATCTCTTGAAGCGTCCGGGAAGAGTTGGATGGCGGAGTAGAAGCCAAAATGTGGTTTTGAAAGTTGGAAACAGGCTTCATTAGGGTCAAATTGATAAAAGAGTTAATTTATTGTTTCAACTATGCATTGAAAAATCTACTTGGACAATATAAAAGCATGGATGTTCAAGCTGTTGTCTCAACATGATGTGTATTTACATGTATGTATTATAAATAAATCCAATCTGCATTTCTTCTTTTATCGTTAGTCAGTAATTGGCAGTATTCCTTTTCCTGTTTCGTTGTTTGTTAGATTTTAGGCTGCAATTTCATTGGAAATTCAACCCTTTTACCTAATTTCCCTACTCTTCTTTTTACAGTTATTCATCACAATTAAACCTTACGGAATGCTAGGTTGCAAGTTAGTGCAAAGTATTGTAAATTGAATGGGTCTATAAGGTTTTTTCCTTTTTAAAAAAATTAAATTGAATTAATGAAGAAATTCAAAAGGTACAAGGCCTCAAACCAGGTTTAACATACAAGCAGGAAAGTCTTGTGTGCACTCTCTAAACAAAGTAAGTGAGCCAATAAAATCAAAACATTAATTTAATACAATTAACTTTTTTTCACTAGTATCTTTAGGAATTAATCTTGGTTTGAACAATCAAAACAAAATGCTAAAAGGGAATGTTTTTTACAAGCTTCAAGATTAAGACTCGGTCAATTACTTATTTTAATTAAATACATACACTTAGGTGTATATTAGTTGTCATTTGACTAAGTTATATACTTAGCAATTAAGTCATATGCTTAGTTGTATAGGAGTTGTATTTTGCTAGGATTCTTGGCGTGTATGAGTTGTCAATAGCTAGAAATTTTTTGCTCAAGTCATGTACTAACCTCCTTTGTAACACTATATATAGAGTTTTAGATTTCCTTTGTAAAAGTGTGTGTGTGCAAGCAAAAAAGTTGTCTAAAGAGAGAATTGAGAATTAGAAAATAAATCAACTCTAACAAGTTGATTGTGTTATAAAAAGCTATAATAAAAGCTAAGATTAATAAGAGTGTTGTTTCTTAAAGTTCCTTGTTGAGTGTTTTGTATTTACTCCATTCCATACAACTATTTTGGAAAATTATTGCTTGAAATTTACCCACATTTGGTATCAGAGCTAAGGGTTCGTCATGGCTTCAAATATGGGAGGAGAGAATCAACAACAAATACAATCGATATAGATAAAACAAATTCTTCCACAGGTGCAACATGTGTAATCAACAATTTTCAAATTTGATGGAAAACATAATTTTACAATGTGGAAACATATGATGAAATTATGTTTGAGAAATAGTGGTTATGGTGAAATCTTGGAAAAAGATTTTGATGAAACAAAAGAAGCAACATCAGTTGCAAAAAGACAACAAGTGGATCGTGATTGTACACTCAATGAAAAAGCTTTGTTCCTAATTTGACAATCAATTGAGTTGGTAGTTCTTGAAAATATTTTCATGCCAAAACAACAAAGGAGGCTTGGAAGATTTTAATAAATAAATATGAAGGTGCCAATACAATGAAGCGAACATGATTACAAGGACTAAAAAGGCAGTTTGAGTTAATGGAGCAACCCCATAATGAAAGTATTTGTGATTACTTTTCACGAATTGATAAGTTGGTAAACAAGATGAAAAACAATGGTGAACAAATTGCAGAGAAGGAAATCATGGAGAAAATCATGTGTACTTTAACAAGTTGATACGATTATATGGTGACTGTCATTGAAGAGTCGAAAGATCTTAACACGATGACACTAAATGATCTTCAAGCATCATTAGATTCACGTGAAATGTGAATGAATGAAAGAATAAGCAACATAATTGAGCAAACTTTAAAAGCTAAATCAAATTTAAAGAACATAACATTTACAAGAAAAATAGAGTACAACCAAGGAAGCCAAACTTTAAGAAATGGGAGAGGAAGGAACTTCAAAGCCGATTCCAATCAAAGAACAAGATGTAGCTCGCTTCAAAATAAATCTATGCAGTGTTATAAATGTAAAAGGCATGGGCATCTTCGGTACGAGTGCAGGTAACATATTCAATGTCATAACTGTAAGAAATATAATCACTATAGTAGAGAATGTCATGCTAAAGTAGAAAATGATTGAAAGAATTACGCTAAAGTGGTTAAAAAAGATGATAGTACAAAAACTGTGCTAGTGACTAGGCATATAATTATTGATAACAATGACTATCAATGGTTGTTAGACACTAGTTGTAGTAATCTTTTAAGTGGAAAAATAAAGATGTCAACAATTGAAGTTCTGGAAAAAGGAAAGATTGCCATCTAACTTAAGGATGGATTACTGAATTTTATTTCTGATTTATTTTATTCACCAAGTATTTGTCAAAATCTTTTAAGCATGGGACAAGGCATAAAAAGGCTATTATTTACATTCTAACAAGCAAGGATGCACAATCAACGATGTATATATAGGCTTTATAGCAAAAATGAAGATGTCAAGAAATCGTTTATTTCTAATGAATGTCAAGTATGATACCTCCTTGTGATGCAATATTGTAATCGCCGATGAAACTTGGTTTAGCATATGAGACTTGGGCACTTCAACTTTGGAAGCCTCAAATTCTTAGCAGAAAAATGTGCTACTAGCTTACCTATCATTGAACTTCCTGACTAAGTATGTGATGCTTGCATCGTGGGAAAGAAACATCCAGATCCATTTCTTAAAGAACATGCATGGAGAGTTTAGAGTCCACTTGAGCTAGTGCATTCAGATTTGTGCTATGTGGTTGTTCCTTTAGTTGGAGGTAATAAATACTTTATTACCTTCATTGATGATTTCAGTAGAAAGACATGAGTTTATGTCTTAAAGAAAAAATCTGAAGCATGTGAGAAACTCAATATTTTTGTGGAATACATCAAAAAACAAAATAGCCATGCTTTTAAAGTTTTAAGAACTGATAGAGGTACAAAGTATATTGTTTGTGATGATTTCTTGAGGAAGAAATGAATTAAACATTAACTGATAACTAGATATACTCCTCAATAAAATCGAGTAGCCAAAAGGAAAAATAGAATTATAATGGATATGGTAAGAACTATGTTGTATTGTAAAAAGGTGCGTAAACGTTTTTGGACAGAAGTTAAGGCATATGCTATTTATATTTTAAACAAATGTCCAATTAAAAGTTTAAAACACTAGAAGAAGCATGGAGCAAATGAAAACCAAACCTCAGTCACTTGAGGGTGTTCAATTGTATTGCATGTGCACATATACCTGGATAATTGAGAAAGAAACTTGATGAAAAGGCAGAAAAATGCATTTTTATTGGCTATAATCAAGAAACAAAGGGTTACAAGCTATACAATCCAATCGCTCAAAAAGTAATTATTAGTCAGGATGTTACATTTGATGAAGATAGAGTATAAGATTGGTTAGACAATGAAAAGGGATCATCATCAACACCAATGATAGTAATTAATGAAGTGAAACCACTTGATCAAAGAATTGAACAAGCTTCTAGTGATGAGCTAACTTCAACAGAAAGATCTGAGGATTCAACTTCGCCTCCAACATCACCATGTAGATATCCACAATAAGAATGTCATCTGCCTACTTATTTGCAAGATTATGAAATTGGCAAAGATGTTGATCCTAATAATGATAATAAAGATGTTACCTACTATGCTTTCTTTGTAAATTGTGATCCATTAATATATACGGAAACAATTAGCAAAGATTGTTAGATTAAAGTAACGGATGAAGAAATTAAAGCAATTGATAAGAACAATACATGGGAGCTAACTACTCTCCCAGAACTACAAGCTTCATTACTATGACTTGGTCAATTACTTATTCAAATTGAATACATGTCATTTGACTAAGTCAAACACTTAACAATTAAGTCATATGCTTATTTGTATAGGAGTTGTATTTTGCTAGGATTTGTGGTATGTATGAGTTGTCATTAGCTAGAAATTTCTTGCTTAAATCATGTGTTAACCTCCGTTGTACCACTATATATAGAGGTTTGAGTTTCCTTTGTAAAAGTATATCTGCAAGCAAAAAAGATATCTAGAGAACGAATTGTGAGTTAGAAAATAAATCAACTCTAATGAGTAATTGTTTGAAAATGCTATAACAAAAGTCGAGATTAACAAGAGTGTTGTTTCTTAGATTATTAAAGTTTTTTGTTGAGTTTTTTTATTTGTTCCATTCCATACAATTATTTTGAGGAATTATTGCTTGAAATTTCCCTACTATCACGCCTGAATAAGCCATATTAATACTACCTAAATGTAACACCCCACTCCTGTCGGACCCGAACTCGATATCGACAGTGATACCCGAATCCGTACCCCGCGAGGGTGGCGTGTCACATCACTTCACTAAACAAAAGTCGGTA